>JAQHUG010000205.1:3204175-3221491 GCA_028555095.1 Dicrostonyx torquatus | reverse complement strand
CAGCACCTACATAGTAGCTCATAACTGTCTGCAATTCCAGTTTCAGGGAATTCAACATCCTCTTCTGACCTCCTTGGACATCAGTCAAGCAATGGTACATATATATATATATATATACATACACATACAGGTAAAAATTCATATACATAAACAAACAAAAATGCCTGATAAGATGATTCAGTGGACAAACACACTTGCTGCCAAGCCTGATAACCTGACTGCAATTCCTGGAAGTCATAGAACCAACCCCTACAGGTTGTCCTCTGACCTACACATATGCACACACACACACACACTCTTAACATCAAAAATATGAGTTTAGCCAGGTGGTGTGGCACATGTCTTTAATCCCAGCACTCAGGAGGCAGAGGCAGGCGGATCTCTGTGAGTTCGAGGTGCAAGCCTGATCTACAAAAGCTAGTTCCAGGACAGGCTCCATAGCTACAGAAAAACCCTGTCTAAGAAAAAAAAGTGAGCCTATGTCTCTTTACATTTGACCTCCCTTGCTGCTGGGCAACGGCAGAACTGCTCCAGTCTTCGGGACAGTATCATTGTGATGGTTCAATAAGCCGTATTATTTCAGGGAAATCTCTGTCTCAAGAGTTATGAAAGAGATGACCAACCCAAGTTGGGCAACTTCAGTCTGAGCTTAGGGCACTGAGATGTGGGCCAGGAATATGGGAAGAGCTGTGTCAATGTCTTTGCCTGGCAGGATTAGGATAGACTCTGCCTGGTGTCATTATGAGAGTAAAATGGGCAGGGAACCAAGAGGGAAGCTGGAATAGGACTGGTAATCTGTCCATTATCTGTAGGGGAAAACTGAGCCTCAGAAAGATCCTGAAAGCCTTTCTTATTCAAGAACTTGGCAGGAAGTCCAAATCTGGGCTCTGAACCTAGGAGGCTGAGGGATCAGAGACGTTTGTAGTGGGTGAAAGCACAAGATGGAGATCAGGGTCAGAAGTCCCCTTCCCACCCATCCTACAGTGAGGATTCACTTGGCCTTCCACTCATCGGTGAGCCCTGCTCCTGTCCCAGTTCATATTTTTTGTAACGTTACAGCCTGACAGACTCCTCTGGCTATCATCCCAGCTTGTCTCACAGGTTGACACCTTAGGTGTACTTCCTGACTCAGCCCCTTTCCAGATAGTTTTTTGTTTTGTTTTGTTTGTTTTGGGGGTTTTGAGACAGGGTTTCTCTGTGTAGCTCTGGCTGTCCTGGAACTCACTCTGTAGACCAGGCTGGCCTTGAACTCACAGAGATCCACCTTCTTTGCCTCCTAAGAGCTGAGATTTAAGGTGTGTGTCATCTCCTGTCAAGAGAGACTTCTGACTGCCAGGGCTTAGGCACTGACTAGAGGCTTTGAGATTATGTCCCTGACAGTCCTAGCTGCCTCTGCCTCCCATCGTGGCCTTGGCCTGCATGCTAACTTCCCTCCTGGCCTCCTTTCCTCTAGTAAGGCTGTCAGGACCTGTTCAGAGCTGGGCAGGGATCTGAGCAACAGCATTATGAACCCCACATAAAATAATAATTAAGCTGTAGATAGATACCCTAGTGAGTGATGAAGAGGCAGGGAAGGAGGCCCCAGAAGTTCCATGTCTTTTTTTCTTTCCCTTATTGTAGTCGGAATGGAATCCAAGGTCTCACACAAGCTAGACAAGTGCTCCTCCACTAAGCTATGTTTTCAGCCCTCTCTTTACTTTCTTGTTTTGAGATGCAGTCTCCCTAAGTTACACAGGCTGACCTTGAACTCACTTAGTAGGCCGGGCACAACTTGAACTTGTGACTCTCCTGCCTCAGTCTCCCATGTAGCTGGGAATACAGGCCTGCACCACCAGGGCTAGCTTTTTAAGATGTTTAACACGGGAGCTATCCTGGAGAGTAGGCCAAAGTGGATATCCAGAGTTGGGGGAGGGGGAACTGCTGGTTCATGGGATGCCAAGAGTAGAGGTTAACTTTGGGCCTGACATGGTAGTAAGGATTTAGGCAAGTTCCCTCTACTTTTAAGCCTCAGCCTAGGGAAAGTACAGATAAGACTCTGGCCTTCTGTAACTGTTTCCTCCAGAGCAGGCTTCATGTAAGGAAGACAGGTCTGCCTGGAGCTGGCAGGTACCACAAAAGTGTATATGGAGTACTTTGCTTTTCTTCCTTTTTTGGGCAGGGAATAGGGAAGGGCAGTTTAAACAGGGTCTTGAACTCTTGATCCTCTTACCTCCATTTCCTAGGTGCTGGAGTTCCAGATGTGCATCATCTGGTTTGGCTCCCAGGGTGCATTTCTACAGCCCCATCACTAGAACATTCCAGGTTCTGATGGAACGATGCCAGAGTCCTAGCACAGCTGATAGGGAACCTCCCACCCCTAATCAGGGACCCACACCTATTACCCCCAAGTGTATATGGCTGGTATGTGGCTTCCCATTTGCACACCTGCTCTTTCTCCAACACCGTATCACAAGAACTGATACCAGGGACTTTGTCATGACCAGGGTAGTGCCACCATACCTCCAAGGACACACTGACCTCTAATCCAAATCTTACACAGGAGAAAAACTCAATTAAAGAAACAAAAGCAAAAAAAAAAAGAAACAACAGCAAAGAAACAAACCAACCCACTCCTGAGACATGGAAGAGTACCAGGTCTTAGCCCATTGCCTCATAAGGTTGGTCTCTCCCTTTGTGTGGGGTGGGGGTGGATTGCTGGTCTCCCTCCAAATCAACACTCTCTGTCCCTCCCTCCTCGAGTGGACATCTCCTTCTTCCATTCACTCTGCGCAGCCTCATTTCTGTTGCCTCCACCACAGCCACTGGATGGTTTCCCATGGAAAGGAGGGCCACCAAGCCCTTCTCCCCAACTCTTGCCTAGCTCCCACCTTCAGGGTGCTGGGAAGATACCCAGGGGGCCAGGGCAGCTAGGACTGGGCTCTGTGAAGAAGAGACAGCATCAGAACCAGCTCTGTTGTCTTGACAATGGCTCATGTCCCAGGCACCCTAGGCACCCACAGGGGCAATTACTGAGTGTAGGAGAGGGTTTCCATGGTGGCAGTCCCAAGGGGTACACCAGGCTTAGGGAAGAACAAGGGCTGGCAGGACCTTTCTCCTTTGTCCTGAGCACACTAGGTCCTTTGTTCTTGTCTAGCTCTCTTTGACAGATGGGACCAGAAGCATGGGCTGGGGAGGTAAACATGGCTTAGAGTCCCCCACCCAACGGAGGCCTGAGTCATCTGGGGGAGGTAAAGAGAGGCTGGAGTCCCCCTCGGGGGCTCAGCTCTCATTGGGGAGCCTTCCTCTGGCTTGTAGAGAAACCTGACTGGTACCCTGGAGGCTGCCACTTATGGGCTTTCTGTTCACTCCTTTCCCGTAAACACCTTACCCAGCAGCCAATGGGTAGCCTTGGCGTGTCCCTATATGGGACTATGACAGGAAGGGGAAATGTGGACGGAGGGAACATGGAAATAAGTCCAGGGTAGAGAGTGAAGCTCTATCCAAGTATCTTCTCAGTCAGGCTTTATTTGAGGTTCCACAACAAGAAGCCCCATGGGAGTACCATATCCCAGCCAGAAGCTTCACCCCTACTCCTTCAGTGCTGGCTTTGATGCTGGCAGGCACCAGGTAGCTCCCCACAAGCTCCACTCAGTGACCTTCCTTTATCTTTGTGCCTGACACAGTCCTTCAAGCGGGGAGATGCTCCCCTCCTCTAGGTGCTCCTTGCTGGGAACAGAGCTGAGTCACACAGCTTCGAAGTAAAGTGCAATACACATTTCTGGGACTGGCATGGCTCTTCAGATGATTAAGATATGGTGGCACTAAGTGCGCTGCCATATGCTCAGAAGCGGGTGTCCAGGAAAGAGGCGGAGCCTCGGTGGGACCTGGAGGGACCCTCAATAGGGGGTCCCAGGGCCCTTGTCAGGAGCCCATGGAAAGTCTTGCCACGAGTCTGTGGCTTGCGCCGTGGTGGCCTGGGCTCCTCTGGGGGCTGCACCACTATTCGGGGTATCTCAGGTTTGGTGCTTCCTCGAATCCTTGCCAGCTGCTGGGACTCAAAGACGGCTTGGGCCCCAGGAAGGCGGGCCTGTGGCAGAGGTGCTGGCCCAGGAGATGACTTGGGCAGCTGGGCCAACTGGATCTTGATTTCCCGTTGCAGATCTCGCTCAGACAGGGCTACACTGTGCACCTGGGAGGAACAGTTGAAGCTGCCTTTGCCTGGACTAGGGTGGCAGGGAGCAGGAAGCCTTGAGGTCCCCATGGGGCAGGCAGTACACCACCCCAGGAAGTGGCTAAGGGCTGAGACACAGCCTAGCTGGGACCCGAAGAAAGACAGCTGAGGCCTGGGGTTCTCACATTCTCTACAGCTCAGAGCACAGGAGCTGCACAGGCCTCACCTGGGCTGTGTTCTCAGCTGTGCAGCATGGGCAAGGCCACTGAGGCTGACTAGCTGAGAGAGATACCCACCTGGGACATGAAGGCCTCTTCCTGCAGCTGGGTCGGGGGGATGGCTCGAAGGGCCCCCAGTGTCTCCAAGATCCCCGGGCATGCTGCACGCTGTTCTACAGTGCCCAGTGCAAGGCGCATGAGTGTCAGCCCCACACGGAACAGTACCTTGGCACCTGCAGGGAGGGGAGTTGATCACTCCCAAGAAACCAGTCTGCCCGCTCAGTTCTTCAGCTGAGTCAGCCTTCAGATATGCTCCTCTTACTGCACTCCCGTCAGCTCAAGTCAGGAAAAACGGCCAAAGACTGCAATTTGTTAATTTTTGGAGACAGGGTCTCATGTAACCAGGCCTCTCTCTGCCTATGTGGCTGAGATGACCATGACCTTCCGTCTCTTCCTCGAGAGAGCTGGATTACAGGCACGTGACACCAAAGTGTCTGGTGTTTTGTTTTGTTTTTTTGAGACAGTCTTACTCTGTAGCCCTGTCTGGCTGGAACTTACCATGTAACCAAGGCTGGCCTTCAACTCACGGTGATCCATTAGCCTCTGCTTTCTGAAGGCTCTGATTAGAGGTGTGTGCTACCAAGCTCCATTTGTTTTGTTTTGTTGAGACAGGGTCTCACTGTAGCTCAGACTGGCCTGGAATTCATTATGTAGCCCATGCTGGCCTTGAACTTGCAACAATTCTCCCACCTCTGCCTCCTGAATACTGGAATTACAGGTGTGTGCCACCACACCTGGTTATCTATTTAGTGTGTGCGTGTGTGCGTGCATGTGTGTGTGTATGTGTATGAACTGTACTGTACTGCCACATCACATGTGTGAAGGTCAAATAACCTCTTCTAGAGGTTAAACGCACACTGTTAATCCCAGCACTTGGGAGACAGAGGCAGGCAGATCTCTGTGAGTTTGAGTCCACCCTGGTCTACAGAGTGAGTTCCAGGACAGTAAGTGCTGTTACATAGAGAAACTTGTCTCAAAAAATAAGTCAATTCTTTTCTTCTACTGTGTGAGACCTGGAGATCAAACTCAAGTCATCAGACCTTACCTGCTGAGCCATTTCATCAGCTCATGTATCTGGCTTTTTGTTTTCTTGAGATAAAGTCTCACTCTGTAGGCCATGCTGGCCTGGAACTATGTTACCCAGCTTTGCCTTGAATTCAGAGCAATCCTCCTGTCTTGGTCTCTGAGCTGGGATTAGACATATGGATTATGATGCCTAAGGAAGACTACAATTTGAGGACACAGGACCTGCAGGGGACAAGCCACTCTCAGGACACTAGACACTCTCAGGCAGGGCAGCCAGCCAGGAGTCAGGGACTGCTAATAATCTTATGCCAAGCCTTCTCAGAGTCTCTGTATCCTGTCTCCTCAAGGAGCAGTTGGGTTGGTGCCTATTAAGGACTTTCCATCTTGAATATGCCACCTTCTAATTCTAGGAAGGTTCTGGGCAGAACTTCATTTCTTCCTAAACCAAGAACATAAAACTCATAGCACTTGTGCACACACACACACACACGCATGCATGCACACACACACACATGTACAGAGAGAGAAGAGAAAGAGAGTGACCTTGGCCAGTCCTAGGGCCTCATAATCCCTTTCTGGCATCTTCTGAACCACTAAGAGCAGATAGGATGTCAGGAAGACCTAGAGACAACTGTGACTTAGAAAGGAACAGTTGTTGCCGACAATGTCATCGATGCTATTAAAGGGACCTGTGCAGTGCTTGTCCCCAGGTAGAGGGGATAGGGATCAGCTGGACCATGATCAGCTCTACCTCTTTGGGATTAGAGGCTAGAGGAAAGGGGATATGTGTGCTTTGGGTACCTAGGCCAGGATTTTTGTTCATTTGTTTTTTAAGATTTGGAGATAGAGTTTCATGTAACCCAGGTTGGCCTTGAACTCAGTGTGTAAGCAAAGAGGATCTTGAACTTTAGATTCTTTTGCTACTGCCTCCCAAGTGCTGTGATGACAGCCATATGACACTATGCCTAGTTTTACACAATACTGGAAACTGAGTTAGGGACTTATTGCATACTAGTTAAGCTAGCTATATTACCAGCCCAAACTTGAACCTGACTGTAGGAGCAATCTCTAGACATATGGAGCAGCAGAAAGCAGAGCCCTAAAGACCCATAGTCCAGCTTGGCTCTGCTCTGATGCCCCTTCCACTATCTTTTCTACCCTTACTTCTCCATGCCCTTCCAAGAGTCACCTGAGTTGGCTGTGCCCTGATCACCCTGCCTGTGGTGGCCTTCCTGGCCTCTACCCTCCACCTGCTTGCCTTCCAGTTTACCTCCTTCACAGAGAAGCCAGAGCCATCTTTAAAAACAGCCACCACCTCCTGCTGCTCTCCTGACACCCTGGCACATCCCTTGATTTATTTTCTTCATGGCACTTATGACATTCTATAAATATCTTCTTCATTCGGGTACTGTCACCTCCTAGCCCCACCCCCACCAGAATGAAAGTTTCACAAGCTAGCTGTCAGCATCAGCTTGCTGGGCCACTCAGGAAGAGCCATGCCACAAGGCCCTGAGGAGCATCTCCTACTGCTGTGGACCACGCCTCAGCCCTGTACATTCTGAGCCACTTAGAGCCCACATGTGTCTCAGCCAGCCTGGGTGCTGCCTAACAGACCCCTGTCCCCCATCCCCATCAGAGACATCCCGATCCTTGCACTCAGTCTCCCACTGTGGTCCTTGTGACAAAGTAGAGGCTCTCACTCCTTACTCTGGGATTGTCTCAGTGAGGTGGACACACTCAGGTCCATGTGACACAAGGCTCCAAAAGGGCCCAGCAAATTCAGAAAAGTGAGCTAGCCCCCCAAGGCCCCACTCACCCTCGCTAAGGAAGGCATCCCAGATGCGCAGCACTGTGGGGAAGGGCAGCGAGCGGGTGAAGAGGCACAGGAACCACTCAGGCAGGTAGAGCAGGGGCCCAACGCCTACCTGCTGCAGATGCTGGTACACACGTGGGAGCAGCCGCCGCAGAAGGGCCATGAACACCTCAGCATCCAGCTGCACTGCCTCCTACAGCCAGGCTCCTCATCAGTCTGGCTTGCCAGAGCTGCGAACCTCCACTCCCCAAACCCAGGCTTCTGATCCTTCACTCCCCCGGCCCTCACTTCCCATTTTCATATCCCTACCCAGCCTCTCACCATGTGGGGCCCATAGTAGCCAGGGAGGTAGACCTCGCAGATCTGCACCAAGCACCAGAAGGCTTCCTGGGGGCAGGGCATATGCCTCATGAAGGAAGGGTCCATAGAGGGGGAGGAGAGGTAGGGAACAGGCAAAGGGGCATGGACTCAAGCCACTCCCACCCCACTTAGCACCTGCCCTGTCTTGGGGTGGAGGGGCTGGAAATCACAGGGCCTGAGTTTCTGTATTTGGGAGCCATAAGGCCCTCTGGGGAAAATTTGGGAAGCTTACAGAGTCTATATCCCAGAATCCTAAGGTCACTGGCATCCCACCCTAGGCCAAGGCCATGGCGCCCCAGACTCTCAGTCCAGTGTCACAGATCATAAGCTAGGGAAAGCCAGTGTGAGCAGATGCTTCTGGCCAGCCTGGGCATAGAACAGAATTTAAAATGCCAAAGTGAAATTTTCTTCACTGGGGTAAATGTCAGGGTCAAAGGTCCCAGGTTTAGAAGTCAAGGATGATAGACTTAAATGTTACTGAGACTGGCGGACATGAGGCTTTGGTCACTAGAACTTGAAAGTAAGGGACCACAGTTCCTGCAGTCTGAATACCTGGGGTTGGAGGTTGGTGGTCTAAGAGTTCAGGACCCTGGGAGCACAGGTGAATAGGGACTGAGGATCTCGGAGCAGGGTCAAAGTCACTCACCTCTGGGGGCAGATGCATGAGCAGCACAGCAGCTACAGGGCCTTGAGCCTGGCAATAGCCCTGTTCTGGCCGGTACAGAGTGTAGGCCTTGAGAACCTGCAGCAGCCCCTGCTGCCTATACCAGAAGATCTCATCAGGGCTAGCCTCCTAGGCACCCTTCCCTGCCCTTTGGGTCCTCTTGCCCAGGCCATAGTCTCCCTCAGCCAAGGGTGTAAATCTGAAGTAGGGAACTGGGCTGAAGCATCTAGCATGAGGACTTGGGGTCAGTGGGTATTCCTGGTCCATACCCGTGTCCCTGGGGTGACACAAACATCTCGTGCAGAGGGAACTGGCGGTGCAAGTCCCTGCCAATGGTCTCCATCCACTGCGGGTCTCCAGGGGCTGCTGCCAGCTCCTATGGGTGGGTAGGAAGGTGGATGTGAGGGCTCAGGGTAGCAAGGAGCTCTGAGAGGGGAGGTAAAGGTAAAGCCGGCCACTGCCAACTTCCTCACCTGATAGGTGCCAGGGTTGTTGTTCTGGCATATCTGGGCCCCACACAGCAGGGGCCAACACCGGGCCCGCAGGGCAGACGGGATGCCCTTTCGGCACTGCATCTTTACCTGCGGGTGAGGTCCAGTCGTTATGTTAGGTCAGCCTCTCTTACAGCTTTCCATTGGCCAAGGGCCCACTTGGGCATCAAAGATAGCAGAGATTAAGAGTCATGGGGGCCCATAAACAGGGACCCCTCCTTCCTCACCTTCTTGTATCGTCGAGACATGGTCTTCTCCCAGTGTGACGTCATTTCCACCCACTTCATCTCCCGCTGGCGGATGAGGTCTGCAGAGGGTTGACCAGGCCTGGAAGAACATGGTACAGCATTCCTTGGAACATATACCTTCCCGTTCCAGGCCACCAGAGAAACCCCAGCTCCTGGTTTGGGGATCACTGAGGAGTCCTGGATGGGGATCTGTGGCCCAGAAGCAGCCAATAGTTGTCACAGTTAAAGGAGGGGAATTTGACTTCAATGGAGGAACAGAAGACTGAAGGAATGAGGAGGTATGTATTGAGGGAGGGTCTGTTTGGCTGTCACCCTCAACAGAGACAGTTCACAGGGATGCTGGCTAGACAGTGCCCTGGCCTGGAAGCCAGAAGTCCTGGGTGTGAATCTGCTCGTTTCTGATCTGCTGTGTGATGTGGGGCAGTTCCTATCTGTCTCTGGACTAACTGTCTAAGGGAAACCTGAAGAAGAGAATGGAAAGAGCTACAGACTTCCATCTGGTGCTCTTGGGCCAGAGATTAAAAGGGGGAAGATGTGCAACTATAAGGGAGCGTTCAGACCCTCGGAGGATAAAAGAGCCATAAAGGGACATTGCCTCCACTACCCTTCTTACCTAAGCTCTAGTCTCTACAGTCAGCCCTCTGAGGCCGGGCCTAACTTCAGAACTCAGTCCTCAGTCTCTGTACCCTATCTCCCTACCCATGACTCACTTACCCCAGTTCTGCTGAGTTGCCACCAATGAAGCCATAGCGGTCAGCCTGGCGATATGGACCGGGCCCACTCAGCTCCGAGTCAGACCCTAGAGAGCTAGAATCATCCTGTAGTTCAGATGACAGCACCAGGTCCTCCCCCAGGGTCTGGGCCATTGTGCCCTAGACCCTAGTGTCACAGGCTGCAAAACATACAGAGAGCCAGCGTGAGCAGCCAGGAACTGTCAGGCTGAGGCCGGGGATTCCAGGCACCAGTACTCAGCCACAGGAGACTAAGCCTTCTCTGTCACTGAGGTGTGGGCTAGGCCCTGAAGTACCATAGAGGCCAAGCCCAGGTGCAGCCCCAGCCCCGAGCCTGGCCCTTAGCCCCGCAGCCCACCTCACCTCCTTGCTGCACCTCACCTCCTCCTCTCACTTCCTCCTCAGTCTCAACTTCAGCAGCCTGTTGGGGGCCCCTCCCAGGTGGGGGGGACTCCCCCCTTCCTCTATGAGGCTCTTCCTGCTTGCCCTAGTGCCCGAGCCATGAGCTCCTCCCATCCACAGGATGCTGGGTGTGATGAGTCCCTTAGCTTGCCAGAGATGAAGATGACAGGCCACTAGTAGGTAAAACCCAATTCATGGTTCCAATAAGAATTATGCTTTAATGTTTTGGCTCCTCCCTTTTCTTTCTTTTAGGGGAGTGAAGGGGTTACTGTCTGGGAATGTCTCCTGGGAAGAAGATGAACTCTCTACATAGTTGAGCATGACCTTGACCTTCTGATCCTCCTGTCTCCAGAATCCTGATGCTGGTATTTCAGACACTGGAATTTCAGGTTTATGACACCATGCCTACCTTAATGTTTTACTGTTTAAAAACAATATCGTTTTTTCCCTTTTTCTTCTTCTTTTATTCTTCCAGAACTGGAGATGGAACCTAAGGTCTTGCACATGCTAGGCAAGTCCAAATACCATACAACGTATCTACAACATGAACGCGGTGCAATACTATTACTTTACTTACAGAAGAAAAAAAATTGATGTAGCAGGCACCAAGGCAACCTGGACCAAAACACGCCGAGTTCAGTAGCAGGTGCCCATGGGTTTGGCCACAAAGCCCGAGGTGAATGTGAGGCCTGGAACTGGAGTCCACTGTCAACATCATTAAGCCTTAGTAATATCATTAAGCCTTAGCTTGAGAAGTCAGCGATTAGCGTGCTCACACCACAACCTCACGGAGGGCTGGGGTGAGAAGAGACCTTTGAGAAAGAAAAACAATTTCCACAGTACTTCCGGCCCTAAGGTCTCCGAACGCGGCAGGGCGAGTCCTCCAGGGTGGAGCCAACCCAACCCCGCCCTACCAAGTCCCGCCCACCACCCCAGCTAGGCTCCGCCCGGCCCCCCCGAGGCCCTCCGGGCTGTGGCGCTTGCTGTCCAGCGGGGGCGCCAGAGAGCGGAGGGCGGCGGGCGCGGCGGGGCGGGACGGCCAGCCGAGGAGGCGGGGCGGAGGGCTGGGGCGGGCGGAAGAAGAGCCAGGCCGGAAGGAGGCTGCGAGAGGGCGGGAGGCAGGAGAGGGCCCGGAGCTGCTGGGCAGGAGCGGCGGCGCCGCCATGTCCGACAGCGAGAAGCTCAACCTGGACTCCATCATCGGGCGCCTGCTGGAAGGTGGGCAAGGGTAGGGAAGGTGCGCGCGCGCCATCCCTGGGCCCGTCGCCGTCCGGAAGTGGCGCGCGGGCGGGCCTGCGGCTCCCGGGGGCCAGCGTCGCTTGGGCGGGGACAGGCCGTGAGGCCCCGTGGCCACGGCCACCTCCCCGTCTTCGCGCCGTGGCTTTGGAGTGGGCTCCGGGGCCGGGGCCGCACGCGTGGCCGGGACTCAGGGTGAGAGGTCGGCGAAGCTAGCTGGGAAAAGGGCCCGGAGCGGGGAGGCTTCGGTTGACAGGGTACTGAAAACAGGCGTCTCTCTCAGGCCTTCTGGGTAGCTGAGAGGGTCGGATCAGCCTTCGGAGGCCTGAGGCAGACGTTTCGGGGCGGCTCCCTGGCAACAGTTGCCCATGATGGGAGGGTTTGATGCCTACCCCGATCCTGTCTGCGAGGTTAGGGTCCTAAGACCCCATTCCGTACCCAGTGCAGGGCTCACGGCCTGGAAAGAATGTGCAACTAACAGAGAACGAGATCCGTGGTCTGTGCCTCAAATCCCGGGAGATTTTCCTGAGCCAGCCTATTCTTCTGGAGCTTGAGGCGCCTCTCAAGATCTGCGGTGACATCCATGGCCAGTACTATGACCTTCTACGGCTGTTTGAGTATGGTGGCTTCCCTCCAGAGAGCAACTACCTTTTTTGGGGGGACTATGTGGACAGTGGCAAGCAGTCTTTGGAGACCATCTGCCTGCTGCTGGCCTATAAGATCAAATACCCTGAGAATTTCTTTCTGCTCCGTGGGAACCATGAGTGTGCCAGCATCAACCGCATCTACGGCTTCTATGATGAATGTGAGCTGCCTAGAACTACATTCCTTGCTCTTCATAGGACCCTTACATTGGTCTGGTGCCCAAAGACCCCTCATGTACCATGACATGCTTTCATCACTGACACTTAGGAAGGACCTGGGGAATGGAGATTCATGGAGGACTGCCCATTTGCTAAAGCTCCCCCCACAGTCCTGCCTGATGACACTCATCTCTATTAAATCCCTTACTTAAGCATCTAAGGTATCTTCATCTGTAGGGTGCCTGTATGAATAAACCAGACCTGCTTTTAGTTTGGCCTGGTTTGTGGGAGTGGGTGCCAACATCGACATTGGGCCAGACTGGAGTTCAGGTTCCTGTGTTAGAATTCTGGAAGGCAGGATTAGGATAGTGCAGGGAGCGGGGACTCAAGCCTTCCTTGCCTGCCAATCTTTTCTCCCAGCTCTGCCAGAGTAACCCACACAATACCCTGGAGTGTGCAGGAAGCTAGCCTGAGGGTTCTGTGGGGTGGGTGCTCTTCCCTGTGAACCATCTTTCTCCTGTGCAGGCAAGAGACGCTACAACATCAAACTGTGGAAAACGTTCACCGACTGCTTCAACTGCTTGCCTATTGCAGCCATTGTAGACGAGAAGATCTTCTGCTGCCACGGAGGTGAGAGTGGCAGTGGGCCTATGCTTGGGGTTCTTGGGCCACATCCTTAGGGGCCTTGGAACGTTGTTGGCAGAACTCTCCTCAGTTTCCTGGAATAGCTCTCCTTGAATCTCATCTTGGATGTCACTTATTGTAGGAAGTCACTCCCCACCCCCCAGTTTGGCTGCACTCTTTCCTGTTGTAGCATTTGGCATCCTGTAGGCAACTCACTCATCTCCTTTCCCTCACGGAGGTCTGCTCTTTGTTCTTTTAAAAGCTGAGCGATAATGCATTCTACCTGCTTGGACTTTAAGAGTCCAAAAGAGGAGCCCATTGGTGGGGAGGGAAGGGCTGATCTCCAAAAGCTTCTGGCCATGGGAGAGCCCTTGCTTTTGGTTTAAGGAATGGTACCTCCTTCCTCCAGGCCTGTCTCCAGACTTGCAGTCCATGGAGCAGATCAGGCGTATTATGCGGCCCACAGACGTGCCTGACCAGGGCCTACTGTGTGATCTGCTGTGGTCTGACCCTGACAAGGATGTTCAAGGCTGGGGTGAGAATGACCGTGGTGTCTCCTTCGCCTTTGGAGCTGAGGTGGTGGCCAAGTTCCTGCATAAGCATGATTTGGACCTCATCTGCAGGGCACATCAGGTTGTAGAAGATGGCTATGAGTTCTTTGCCAAGAGACAGTTGGTGACACTCTTCTCTGCTCCCAACTACTGTGGCGAGTTTGACAATGCCGGTGCCATGATGAGCGAGGATGAGACTCTTATGTGCTCCTTCCAGATCCTCAAGCCCGCTGACAAGAACAAGGGGAAGTATGGGCAGTTCAGTGGCCTGAACCCTGGAGGCCGTCCCATCACCCCACCCCGCAATTCTGCCAAAGCCAAGAAATAGCCTCCATATGTTGCCCTTCTGCCCCAGACGATGGATTATTTGTACAGAAATCATGCTGCCATGGGTCACAGTCCCCTCAGGCCCACCCATCACGGGGGAACACACAGCGTTAAGTGTCTTTTCCTTTCTTTTTTTAATGAATCAATAGCAGCGTCTAGTCCCCCAGGGCTCCCTCCCACCAGCACCTGTGGTGGCTGCAGTGGAATCCTGGGGCCAAGGCTGCAGCTCAGGGCAATGGCAGACCAGATTGTGGGTCTCCAGCCTTGCAGGGCTGGCAGCTGGATCCTGGGGCAACCCATCTGGTCTCTTGAATAAAGGTCAAAGCTGGATTCTCGCCATGGCCTCTGTCTCACTCATCCCAGATAGTGGGCCAGCAGCCCTTTGGTACGAAGCCACCTGGGGAGGCAGACTGACTGGCTGGACATGGGCCCAGCCAGGGCAACCCCAGTGGCATGCTCAGGCCCAGAGGCTATTAGGATGCCAAGCCAAGGCCCAAGTATTGGGAAAGGAAGAGAAATAGTTCCTATCAACCACAGAAGGCCCCAGAGGTTTGATAGGAAGTTCATGATTGGCAGAGGGTAATCAGCACTTTTTAAAGAGGCAGGCAAGCCTGAGGAAGGTATGGCCTGTGGCTCTCTACAGTAAGAAAGAGGTGAGGAACCTATCTGGTGGCAGTTGGACACCAGAAAGAGACATGATTGACACAGTTGAGTGAATAATATAGAACACAGACCAAACATGGTGGCCTAGGCAGCTCTGAGATAGCTAAGTGGGGCCTACCCTAACCATAGCCCCTTTTCCATGCCCAGGGACTGAGGACCAGCCCTGCCACTGGCTGGGCCTGCTTCTGGTCCATGGGCCATTGGATACAGGCTTCAGTTTCTCAAGTTCAGCCTTCACCATCGCTGTCTTCAGCCAGCACAGGGCTGGGACCCTGTGGGGAGTGCACAGGGGCCAGGATGGAACCAAAGAAGAGTGAACGGAACTGGAAAGAGAATAGAGAAAGCCCAGTTAGTTCTCGGAACAGCTTCCTTCCTCACCTCACAGTTCCTACCCCAACCTCCAAATCCTACCTTCTTGGGTGGGGGAGTCCCAGGCACTGTACTGGGCTCAGCTTCCTCCTCTTCCTCTGAGGAGGGGGCAAGGTCATGGGAGGGCTGGGAGACATGTGGGAGGGAAGTGGAAGGCTGCGCCCGGAAGCCCTCGCTGCCCACGGTGGTTTCCATGGCAATCATGTAACAGTCAATGTCATCATTGGTAAAGTCATCTAAGTGGGGTGTGCTGTAGGCAGAGACAGTATCAGCAAGGAACAGGGAAAGAAGAGGGATCCAGAGCAGGCCCCACTTTGGGAGGGCTTGAGGCCTCAAGACTGCTGGTGAGCTTTTGGTTTTATTACTTCCTGATTTGGCTGGGAGGAAAGGACACGGGGGTTAAGTGGGAGCTTCCTGCAGGGGGTGGAACTGGAACCCCTTTGATCAGAGTTCAGGTAGAGGCCTGAGGGAGGCATCCTGGGGGCCAACTTAACTCAGCTGGGGGAGGGAAGCAACAAGTTCTGTGAAGAGGGCCACATGGGGCCCAATCCCTCACCTTCCCAAGGGATAGGAGCTGGAGAGCCCCAGAGCCCGGGGATATGCTGGGCCACAAGCCAGACCAAACTTCCGCTGCTTCCACTACACTGATCCCAGCCTCCCCAACCCACCTGCCCTTCCAGCCACCTGCTTCCCCTACACCAGGCAGCTCCCTGCCTCCCAGCAGCCCTTTCCCTTCTATCCTGGGAAAAGGCTCAGAGGGGTGGCCTCAGCCAGAGAAGGAAGCCAGCAGGACCTTGGGAATGCCTCTTTGGATGGGAGGGGTCTCAGTACAGCTGACCATGAAGGCTGGGAGCCCTGTAGAGGCTGGGGCCTGACAGGAAGTCTGTACTGGGGGAGGTGCAGAAGCAGGCTCAGTCTGAGGGGTAGAGAGGGAGAGCGGGGTGGGTGTCCTTACCTGTGAGCCTCCTTCTGAGGCACTGGCTGGCAGGGCTTTGGGGAGCACAGGTCCTGGGAACATGGGTCTTGTTCTAAGAGTGTGGCCAAGACAAAGTGGCCATCCAGCAAAGAATCCTCAATAGTAAAGATGACTGGCCTGGGTCAAGGAATGGGGGTGAGCTAGGCCATCCTGCTCTGCTCTGGGCATCCCTGAGCCCTCCCTCCTCCCCGGTCTACAAGCCTAGAATTACCTGCCTGGAACATCAAAGTGGATGGTAAGAGACAAGTTTGCTGACTCTGCAAAGTTCAGGAGCCCCTGGGATGGAAGAAGCAGGCAGTGAGAGCCTATGTTGGGTTGAAAGACCAGCTGATGGTGCTAGTGAACTCACCCGAAATTCCTTGAGGCAGAAGGTGACAGCTATCCCTTCGGGGGCATGCAGCTGCTGGAAGTCCTCCTCCCCAATGCTGGTCTCAGTCACCATAGCTTTGTTGGTGTTATCTATGGGGCAGGCACAGGAGGAGTTAAAAAGTCTTGAGCGCTGGCCTCACCCCAGCTGTTCCCTCTTGGGGGCGGTCTAATTCCCTCACCTGCCTCCTCCTCCTGGTAGCTGCGCAGGATGACCCGCTGGCCATGGCCAATGCCCAGTGTGACCTCAGTCAGCGCAGGGGGAAAGGACAGAACAGCCTCTGCCAGAACCCTGTGACAAGGGACACAGCAGATGTACGAGAAGTGCTTTGTCCACTCTTGAGGACTGGGGAGGTATGAGTCAGGTATGTTACAGCCTAAACAACGTGGACACGCAGGATGGGCAGGCAGCGCTGCACGGTGTAGAATAAAGGATTGCTTGCTAAAACAAAGCCTGGACACACAGGATGGGCACGCAGCGCTGCATAGTGGGGAAACAAAGGGCTATTTGCTAAAGGACCAAGAAACATGACTATAGGGCAAAGGCCTGGCACATCCCTAGTACAAAAGCGGGAAAATGGAAAGCTGGGTACAGGGCACACTGCTCTTCGTTGCAGCTACTTTGAGGGGTGGGTGGGGTCATTTAAAAACATGTTCTCTTTATGTAGCCCTAGCTGACCTCAAACTCGGAGCAATCCACCTGCCCTCTTCTTCTCCAAATAGCTGGGATCACAGGTGTGCACCACCATACCCAACCCAGCTACTGAACCCGGGAGCTCACGGTCAGCTTGTATAATAGCAACACCTTGTACCCACACACAAAAATGGAAAAGGGGTAGATCCTTTTTGTTTTGTTTTTGAGACAGGGTTTCTATGTGTAACAGCCCTAGCTGTCCTGGAACTAGCTCTTGTAGACCAGGCTGGCCTTGAACTCACAATGATCTGCCTGCCTTTGCCTTCCAAGTGCTGGGATTAAACCAGAACTGGCCTGGTTCTGGTGATTTTTGAGACAGGGTTTATATAGAGCTCTGGTTGCCCTGGAACTCAGAGTTCTGCCTGCCTCTGCCTCCCAGGTAATGAGATTAAAGGTGTGTGTCACAGCCGGGCGGTGGTGGCACACGCCTTTAATCCCAGCACTCGGGAGGCAGAGGCAGGCGGATCTTTGTGAGTTCGAGACCAGCCTGGTCTACAAGAGCTAGTTCCAGCGCAGGCTCCAAAGCCACAGAGAAACCCTGTCT
>JAQHUG010000205.1:3156825-3203595 GCA_028555095.1 Dicrostonyx torquatus | reverse complement strand
TTTTTGAGACAGGGTTTCTCTGTAGCTTTGGATCCTATTCTGGAACTAGCTCTTGTAGACCAGGCTGACCTCAAACTCACAGAGATCCGCCTGCCTCTGCCTCCCGAGTGCTGGGATTAAAGGTGTGCGCCACCATCGCTCAGCGCTCTCCATCACTACAGACCCTCGGGAAGCTGATATTGGGACCTGAAGGGACTTTCACTCAATGAATGAGACCTTGGGCTAGGTGGATGAAAAGTGTCCAGCATGGGCAGGGAAGAGTCCACTGTGCTCTGGACTGGTCTTCAGGAACCTTCACCTCTGCCGGAGCCCACATTCTCCTTGCCCTGCAGTCTCTTGATGCTGGCTGGTGAATTGCTCACCTAGACTCCAGCTTCCTTGTCCAGGCTCTTTCTTTAACTCAGAGTCTAGACCCTGGCAGTTAGGAAGCAGCAGCTTTAAGAAGGACACTACAGAAGAATGAGCAGATCACAGGGCTTTGAAGCTGTGACACAGGTCAAGGACAGACTTCAAGGATACTGAGGTCATACAAGAGATCCTTTCTAGAAAAGTAGTCAAAGCATGCCTCAGCAGCAGGGAGCCAAGCCAGGCCTCTGGGATACAGAAGGCAGAACCCCACTGTCAGCTGGCATGGAGGAGGCAGTAGCCTGTGTTTTTGAAGAGCCAGGTAAGGGCCCAAATGTGCACTGAGCTGGGAGGTCTTGACACAGATGCCTTGCCTTTATGTATGTTCTTTACGAATGTCCATGAGCAGAGTCAGACTTCCTCGGGCAGTGGGCCTTCTCAAGTCTGTCCACCTTGTTTATTTGAGACAGGGTCTCTCACTGGCCTGGGGTTGTGAACCCCAGGAATCCTGTTTCTACTCCTGTCCCCCAAGACTAGAATTACAAGTGAACAGCACACATTTTTATAGGGGCTCTGGGACTCAAAACCAGGACCTCATGCTTGCATGTGGGACTTGCTGAGTTATCTCCCCAGCACACACCCCCTTGTGGAGAGTATCTGGGTAGGTCTAGAAACTCACTGGCCTTGAAACTCCAGATCCTCCCACCTCCATCCAAGAACTTCTGGGATGACAGGCGTAAGTTAACCAAGCCAAGTGAAAACAGTGCATTCCCAGAATGACACTTAAAAGCCCCAAAGATGAAGAGACAAAGGCTAAGCCTGAAGCAGGGCGTACTTACCGTGCTGGGGCACGGAGCAGGTTGGGGCACAAGGCTGGATTGAAGACAGCTTGTAGGGACTCACAGTCCTGGAAGGAGAGGTTGTGTGTTTTCTTGACCCCTGGAAAAGGAGAAAGGGTTTCAGCGGGCTTGACAACCTTCACTTTCCCGACACCCACAGAGGGAACTGGCCCTCCACTCGCTCACCATATTTGCAGTGGAGCTGGACCACCAGGTGGCTGTTGCTGCCACTGAGGGAGATGCAGCACTTCTCCACAGTCTTCTCCACCATCGCCAGAGAGCGGAAGACGGACAGGAAGGACTGGGCAGGGTAGGACATCAGCCTGGCACTGTGCCTCCATGAACCAGATCTACATCCCATGTAGGTCCTGGTCCATCACTGGCCCAACAAAGCTTTAAATGGGGCTCCCACTGCATGCAGGATGTCTGCACACTTCCAGGCCATGTCCATGCTGTTTCCTTTGCAGGGAAGGGCTGCTAACCTTTTCTTGATCAACTTGAATGTCACCACCCTCTCCACAGCTCTTACAACCTTCTAATGTCTAGACATCTTTACTTCCCTGCACTTTGCATGGAATTGCTCCCATATGAGGCTAACTCCCTAGTAACTATTTACTGAGTATCCTGGCTGAGGCACAGCTGTGAAGATGCTTCCTCACCTTCATCAGGATCTTACAGCGCAGCAGGTCCTGACCGGGGGAAGCTGCCTGGTACTGCTGGAAGAAGAGTGGAGCAAAGAGAAAGCAGGCATAGGCAGAACGGGAAGAGTTCACGGTCCGCAACGAAAGCTGAAACACAAAAGGCAGGGACGATACAGTCAGGGACAACGGCAGGCCCACCCCAGTGGGATCTGCTTTTTCACCCTATGGCCCTCCTCTTCCATCGCTTACTGCAACTCCCCTTCCCCCTTCTGTATAGCAAGACCTGCATGTGGACCTCCCAGTCTTCCGCGGCCCAGGGTCTGCCATGCTTGCCTTCCCCCTAAGTTACTTCAGCCCCACCTTGCCTACCACTTGGCGCTTTAGGGAGGGCACGTGCCCTCTGTACACACATGCAGCCTCAGAAGTCAGGGCCCAAGCTGATGTATCACCAACCCAAGAGAAAAATAACTGCGCCGAAATACCTGCCCACACCACCATTATGCAAGGCCGAGAGTGAGCGCCAGTCTAGGCTCCCCATTTCCCATCGAACCCGCCCCCACCCCTGAGTCCCACCTCTTACCCCGTCCTTCAAGGGTTCCAGGTAGAGCTCGTCCCCGATTCGGGATAGCGAATGGATAGCCTTGCCCAGCACTGCAGGGAGGAGAGCAGAAAAAGATTAGGGGGAGTCCTAGGACTTGCTCACGTGTCCCGCCGCCAAGCACATCCAAACTCACCCTTCACGTTGCCGCCGGTGATCAGGCACTTCATGGTTCACCAGCACTGAACTTGAACCTAATTTGCAACCATACCCGGACCGGACTTGACCCACTGGGAATCCCAGCAGTCACTAGGAACGAACGACTGAGTTCCCTTCCCGCGCACCGTCTCCTTCCTTCTCTCCGCCCCGCGCCAGTCCGGCCTCCGCACCCTTATTGGTCCGCCCCAGACACCTCCGTCACGTGAGAAAAACGTTCCTTGGCTCTGGTGTCACGTGATTCAGTCGGTTCCTGGGGTGTGGCCTTCGTCACGTGACTCCAGAGTGCGAACTCCTGAGTCATTCATCAGGTGTGGGTTCTCCTGCCCAACTCTAAGCTTCCACGTCTTGCAGAGCTCTGCAGCTCCACTGGGCTCCGCTGGACACATAGGACGGAGCTCCGAAGAGCAAGGTACCTGCCCCAAGGATCAAGCCCTGGACCAGAGTCCAAACCTGGGACGAGTAGACCCTCCCGGGTCGTTAACTTAACAGTGAAAGGAGTTACAGGGTCAAAGCAAGACAGCTGGTGGACTGGGAACTCTGAAGTGGCTGCAACCACCAGCTCCTCTGAAAAGTTAATGTAACTTGCTCCAAGAACCAGGAGAAGGAAGGGCTGTTCATCCTGGTTTCAAGATCCTTCGTTGATCTCCATAAATACACGGATTTATGGGTTCTGGGGCAGAAAAAAGGTACAAGGATGGACCTGCCAGGAGGAGCAGAGGTGCAATGGAATGGGGGCATATCGGTAGGTGGAATGTCCTGAGCCTTGGTTGGGGCTGAAGCCATGAACTGTTTAAGCACAACACATGGTTTTGTGTGCATTTTACCTGTTACCCGAGACTGAAAGGATGAGGGTTATCAGCTGGAAGACATTCGCCTTGCCCTGGGTTAGTTCCCTCAAGTGTTGAAGGGACTGGCTGGAACAACATATCTCCCATTACCCCTGTAGCCCCGTGGATAATGGGGAGGCTCTATTTGTTACCCAGCCCCTCTTTGTTTTTCTGGGCTCTCCTTGCTTTCCCTTTCCACATCCAAGGCATCCAGTGTAAGTGTAGAAGCAAGCCTTCAGCTCCTTAGGCTAGGAGTTAGCCCACACAGTCCTGCCCTCTCCATTGTTCAGTTCTTCAGTAGCCCTGACTGTGTCATCAGATGGCAATGTGGCCTCTCTTCCATCTCCACTGCACTCCTTTCAGACACACAGTTACCAGTGATCTGCCTCCACCACTTTACCTCTCCTGGTCCAGACTCAAGATCTTGAACCTGCAGGATCCAGGTTCCACCTGGGATCACCTAGCTCCAAAGCCCTGTTAGGCCCTTTGGTTGCTACTTCAGTTGCTTCCAAGGTTGTGGCCTTCTGCCTCTCTCATGCTGGCTTCTCTTCCTGGGCTCAGCCGCAATGGTTCCCATTGTCACCATGGTGCTTATTGATTTTCCTTTGTGTTTAATATTTGTGTTCCCTGCTATTGTGGCAGCTGCATGTAGGCAGGGACTGTTTCTGTTTTGTTTGTTGCTCTGTGTTCCTCAGACACAGCCTAGGATTCATAGGTGTTAAGCCAGGTATGATGGCTCATATTAATCCCTATCACTAGGGAGACTGAGAGTTTGAGAGGCCAGCCTGGGCTACATAGCAAGACGCTGTCAAAAAGAAAAAAGAAAGAAAGTAAGTTGCCGGGCAGTGGTGGCACACGCCTTTAATCCCAGCACTGCATTCGGGAGCCAGAGGCAGGTAGAGTTCTGTGAGTTCTGTCTACAGACCGAGCTCTAGTATAGACTCCAAAGTTATGCAGAAATCCTGTCTCGAAAAGCCAAATAAATATATTTTTAAAAAATCACTCTAAGTGGTAAGAAAAAGTGATCCAGCTTACACCCCCTTTCCTTATAACCACCCCCCCATACTCAGCGCACCCCCAAACATAACTGCAGAGCCAGGCATGGTGGCTCATGTTTGTAATCTCAGCTTCTTGGGAGGCTGAGGCAGAAAAATCACAAATTCACAGCCCATTGAGATTACATAAGGAGTTCAAGGTCAGCCCTGGTAACTTAGGGCAAGGCCTGGTGGGCCAGGGCAATGTGCGCTAAAAGTGCTTGCTGTGCAGGTCTGACAAGTTCAACCCCAGAGGCCACGATGGAAGGAGAGGGTTGATTTCTGAAAGTTGTTCTCTGACTGCCACAATTGTTCTGTGGCATGTATGTACCAACACTCGCAAACACATAATAGAGGAAAGGAAAACTAAAGGACTGGAATGTATCTCTGAGTAGAGCACTTGCCTAACATTTAAAAAAGCCTCGGGTTAAGCCAGGTATGGCGGTGGAGCACGCCCTTAACACCAGCAATTAGGAGGCAGAAGCAGTTGGAAGCCAGCTTGATCTACAGAGTTCCTTTCTGTAGGAAAGCCAGAGCTACACAGAGAAACCCTGTCTTGAAAACAAAAGCCCTGGGTTCAATCCCTAGTCCTACACCGACACAGATTTAGCTGTTGATTTTCTGTTTCTTCTTCCCACCCTAGCCAGGACTGGGTAAGTGTGGTCCTCAGACCTTCTCTGCCTCCTCCCCTGACCACTGCCTGAGCAGCCAGACTCAACAGAAGGCAGACCCCAAGACTCAGTGGAGGCAAAGAACAAGGCTACTGACTGTTACACTTCTGCCTGACACATCGAGCCCAGGCACTGTCCACCTGAGGTCATATGCATGAGGAAAAGGAGACGGAGATGCTTTGGTCACCCTCCCACTCACCAGATCAATGCTGGAAACCATCTGAACCTGCTGTACACTGGGCTGCGGGGGTGGGCTGGGGACACAAGGAACACAAGATGCTCACCCTGACACCTTCCAAACTGACACTTAGATCCTGCAGGGCTTCCCTGTGCTGTATGTAACCCATGCCTCCGCTGTGAGTCTAGTGGGAGGCATTCTAATCCACCTCTCTGCCTTGTGGCTGGCACATCCAGTCATGCACTTTCGCCCCAGGAGTGTAGTGGGAGAGGAGGAGCTGGGACCCATAGAGATCTTGTCATATTGGATGCAAGATGAATTACCCAAAAAGGACTTGGTCCATCCTGAAAGAGGAGCAAGGGCTCCAGCTCTAGACAAGATGGCTTGGAGCAAGTCAAGACCCTGCTCTGCATCTCCTTTTCTCCCTCAAATGCAGTTGGATGTGAAGCTCTTTCAGGATTCAACCCCCAAACTTACAGTGCTCACCTTCCCCACGTTTGAAGCAGCTTCCTAGAAGTAGGTACATCTGTGTAAACGGAAGTGTATCTGGAGATGAAGATGCAGAGCGGTCACCATTTCAAACTTTATGAATCGTTATCTTCAGGTATTCCTTCCCTTCAATTGCCACTCCTCACCCAGCTGCTTAGGGCTGAGTCACAGGAATCCCCAAACTAGGACTTGGTGCTCAGCCATTCACTATTTCAACCCATCCTGGGTGTGATTTCCCAAATATGGGGCAGAGACAAGATAAAGCTCCCTGCTCTTGGATCTGTGTTTGGATGACAGGCACTGTGAGGGAAGGACAGAGGGATTCTGGTGGAGGGAAGGAGAGCCTCCTCTAGAAGAGTGTGGCCAGATTAGACGTTTGCCTGAACCCTGAGGGAGGGAGCGAGCTGCACCAGTGAGGGTCAAAGCTCTGGCTGGTGGTGGAGCTGAAATGAAGGGGACACAGCTGACAACAGAGGCTCACCAAAGCCCCTGTGAAGCTGCGCCTGGGAGAAGGTCAGGAATCTGTGGCTCTGGGAGCATGCTGTCAGTCTGTCAGATTGGGCATATCAAGAAGGCTCTGTCCCTCCAGGGTATGTCCTGTGCAGTCCTACTTACAGACGGCACAGGTGGTATTGCTCCGGGAGTTCTGCTAGACTGGAGAAATTGAAAAGCAGACAGGCAAAGGAGTTTGGGGAGTTGGGATTCACTTGGGTTTGTCTTGAGCTAGGCTGTACATACAAGATATGGCATTTGTATACTTACTCTGGGATAGCCAACTGGACAGGGTAGCTCTGACTGTTGGGGCACTAGGAAGGGAGAACACCACTTGGCCTGTTTGTGATGCATGTGTGCTGCCAAGCCCACTGCCAAGTCCTGCCCAGGCTTTCTTGTTTCCTGGCTTTTGTCCCAGCTATCAGAACAATGTTTGGCAGGTAGCACTGGTTTGGTACATTTATGCTGAATAACCGAAGAGCAAAGATTCAGAACCTTTGCAAGCCTTGAAGGTTGTCTGCTGAGACAGAGTGAGGTCTAGGTGCCAGGGCTGCCTGGGTCTGAATCCTGGATCCATCACAAGTTGTGTTAAAATGGGCATGTGGCTGGCTGGTATTCTTAAAGTTGGAATCTTCTACTGTGTGGACTGGAGGTACTCAGGGTCACTTCTCCCAGGAGCTACTGTGTAATGCTTTTCCAACCTGCTATTCCAATGATGACGGTGTCCTACCTACTCCGTGTAGCCTTACTGTAGCCTAAGCTTCAGAGAGACCGTCAGTTTAGATACAGGATGAAGCACACAAGAATCCTGGAGGAAAGTCTCCCCCAGGAAATGGTATAGAGAAAGTCATGAGCACACAGGCTGACGAACCTGCTGCAGGCTCTGGACAGGACAGAAGAAAGAATCAGCCTTGAGAGCAGCTAAGAAAGCTGGCTGCTGCTGCGGTTGCTTTGAGCTACCACATGTGGCTGGCTGTTCAGGTCTAGGCTGTCGCTGGTCCTTAGCCTCAAGAGCAGGGAGAATGGGAGTGCTTATGACTCTCAAAAGCTCCCCGAGGCTCCCATGAGATAAAGATGTGGCCATGCTTCAGACACACAAACACGATGCACACATGAGGGACCAGGTCTTTTCAGTCTGTGTGGCTGGATGTGGAAGGGAGATGGAATGGAATTTTTTAAACCCACAGAGGGATGAAAAGGGGGAAGCTCATCTTGTTCACCAAAACCTGGCATGCTGGAGTTACAGAGCCCCCTTGGAGTGCAAGTGAGGTAAGTTTAGGACAAATCAAAGGCAGCATGCTTCACCCAGCAGGGGAGGACACCGATGGAACTCATTACCCCAAGATGTGGTCCCGGTTGGAAATATAAATAGCTTCACAAAAGGTTTAGATAAATCCATGGATGACAGCTCCATTCATGAGTTAGAAGGGAAAAGAGGCTGTTTGGGGGCCCCCTGGGCAGGCATCAGGAGGCAACCTGACCTCCCTAAAGACCACCCCTTGGCGGTCTTGTTAAAGACAAGCCTCTGAGCACAGGATTCCAGAAGGTGATCCTGGGTTTCTGTGCATCAGGGTGTGGCCCAAGTCCCCCAACTGTCTCCTCAACTTCCCTACCACCCACCAGCCACTTCAGGGAAGACAAGGACATCGACCAGCTCTGGGGAAAGCAGTTCAGCCAGGCTGTCCCCTATGGGACCAGCAGAGGGAGACAGACACCGCATCCATCCAATCCCAGATCCCAGGGCAAGGCCAAGGTGGCTGGCCGACTGGGGTCAAGCATGCATCTGTGGGTGCCAGTCTTGGACCCAGCCTTATGATAGGCTCCATAGGGAAAGGGGACAGGGAAGGTTTCCTCCTAGGGTTTGCTTGTAGACATGAAGATGAGAAGAGGCTTTCAGGGGCAGAATGGGGAAGGGGTTAAAATCAGGGTGACTATAGAGCCAAGTTGCCTGATTCTGCGATTTTTTTTTTTTTTTGGTTTTTCGAGACAGGGTTTCCTGGAACTAGCTCTTGTAGACCAGGCTGGCCTCGAACTCACAAAGCCTCCCGAGTGCTGGGATTAAAGGTGTGTGCACCACCGCCCAGCTTGCTTCTACGATCTTGAGCAAGTTGTACAATTTGGGCCTTGAATTCCACATGGTAAGATAGCAATAGCATCTTACAATAGCATCTGCCTCAAGAGGACTATGTGAGATTGTCTGTGGGAAGTATTTAGATACTTTTTTATTGCACTGCTAGACAGATAGTAAGCTATACTCATAAACAATAGCTACATACATGGCTGGGAGACCAGAAGTCTCTTGGGTCTCCTTGGAGCTCAGCGACTTGCGAAGCCTTTACTGTCTCATGTGAGCCTCACCACAACTTGGAGGATTCTGTGAGGGTGAGAGGGTCAATTGTAGTTGGTGGATCCGGGCCTCCACTCTTCCTCCAGTGCAGGGACTAGAACTCGGCCTTGTACATGCTCGGCCACTGAAAATTCCAGATCTAAGGCCGGGCAGTGGTGGCGCACGCCTTTAATCCCAGCACTCGGGAGGCAGAGGCAGGCGGATCTCTGTGAGTTCGAGACCAGCCTGGTCTACAAGAGCTAGTTCCAGCGCAGGCTCCAAAGCCACAGAGAAACCCTGTCTCAAAAAACCAAAAAAAAAAAAAATTCCAGATCTATATACATATGAATCTGTCTAGAGTTCCTTGTGAATTAGAGGTTGAGGAAGGGCCAGTTTCAAGTGCCTTGGACTGCACTGAGCCTCATAGCAAGTGGCCTGCATCACTGGCCAGTATTAAAGTCACCTTTCCATATAGCCCTGGAAGGCAGGTTGTCTCTAGACCACACTGGACAGCGAGGCATACACAGCAGCTATTTTGGGACACCTTTGGGAGGTAACAGGACAGCCCAGACATGGGTACCAGCTCCTCCCATCTCTGCCTGCTCTCCTGTTTGCCATGCATTTTTCTGACCTCCCAGGAACGTCTTCCCTGACATCTCCAAACTCCATAGCCCTCCATGTACACTCAGTTCCTTCCCATTTCATCATCATCACTTTGTTCTGAGGCAGGAGCTCACTAGCCCTGGATGACCTGGAACTCAGAGGTCTGTCTGCCTTTGCCTCCTCAGTATTATGATGAACTATGTGCGTCTCATGGTTTTGTTGGTGGTGCTGTTTGTTGGTCTGCAGTGTTGGGGATCAAACTCAGGGCTTTCTGTATGCTAGGCAAGCACTCTGCCCCTGAGCTACAACCCCATCCCCAGTTCTTATCGTATTTATGTGACAAATATGGCAAGTGGATTCTGACACAAATTCATGCAGATACTCTATTAAGGGCCACAAGAAAGATGCTACTGTCATATTGCCATCACCCCTGTCTTGGCAAGAAGGACACCTAGGAGTAGAGGGGATAGTGACTTGTCCAAGGTCACTTAGTAGAAGAGGGACATGTTCTCTCCTCTTTCTGCCACCAAGCCTCCTCATATCCATCAGTACATCACTGATGGCTTCAGGGAAGGGGGCTGTCTCTGACCCTTGGTCTGGACAGCCTGAAGAGGCCTGAGAAGAGAATAGTGGGGAGAAGGGAGGGGAGAGGGCGGGAGGAGCCAGCAGTGACTCAGCAGGGCAGGATAAGGATCTCCCAGCCCAGGGAGAGGTAACCCCACTCCTCTGCCAGGGGAGACAGAGTCACAGAGCCTGCGGCATGGGTTGGCCAGGGCAATGGAACATACTGGGAGAGTGGCAAGGACAGCTCCTGGCAGGCAAAGGAGGAGTCAGGCACCTGGGGGTATCCCTTCTGCCTCTGCCCACACCCATCACCCAGACGTCCTGATGGTTGACAGAGAAGGCCATGGTGGGGCAGAGGGGAGACAGCAAGAGAACCACACAGCTGGATGCCTCTCAGCCTCTCTCCAGCTTCACAGGGGAAGAAGGGTGGGGTGTCCTTTGGGGAGGCCTGAGCTGGGCCAGGTATGGGTGGGGGAGCCAGGGCAGGGCAGGGAAGTTGCTGAGGTAAGAGGAGTCCTCTGCCCCTGGGGTTTCTGCTGACATCAGGGCCAACTTAGGGTGAGGCAGGGCCCTCTGGACTGGAGTGTGCTGGAGAGAAAGAGAAAGTGCCCACTGTCTCCCACCCTCAGCTCCCTCCTTCCCTCCTCACAACACTGCAGGAGTTTCTTTTCTTTTTTTAAAATATTTATTTATTTATTATGTATACAATATTCTGTCTGTGTGTATATGTCTGAAGGCCAGAAGAGGGCACCAGACCTCATTACAGATGGTTGTGAGCCACCATGTGGTTGCCGGGAATTGAACTCAGGACCTTTGGAAGAGCAGGCAATGCTCTTAACCGCTGAGCCATCTCTCCAGCCCCACTGCAGGAGTTTCTTGTACACCCTGCAGAACACTCCCAAAGGACATCTGGGGTTGGGCCCCTGAACCTATCTAGGGACTTATTTTGTGGACCAGAATATTTTATTTAAAATTTTTAATTATTTATTTATATTTTATAGATGAGTACACTGCATATATACCTGCAAAGTCAGAAAAAGACATTAGATCCTAGTACAGATGGTTGTGAGCCACCATATGGTTGCTGGGAATTGAACCCCAGCCCTCTGGAAGAGCAGCCACATCTCTTCAGCCCCCGTTTGGAGCAGGGTAGAGGGAAGCCCAGGTCTTGCTGCTTTGGTAGATGTCTTCTACTCACACTTTAATGCTCATGTGTGGCTCCTACTCCCTTTTAATGGAATCCGGAATCTAGCTGAGGTTTCTAGTGTGCTTAGGATCTGGTCTCTCTTAGACACAGGAGAGTATGGTAAGCCACCTGGCCTAGTTGACGTTCATGTCTGTGGTAGAGGGACCAGGAATCCTCAGGTACTAGAATAATTTCTACAGGTCTCAAGGAACACCTTGGTATCTTGAAGGGCCCCCTGTGCCCATAGGTCTCAAAGCCAAGTGATTCAAAAAACAATTGCAACACAAAACCTGCTTTCAAACTCAGTCTCTTCTCTCTTTGGATTCCTCCTCTCAAGGCAGTCCCTAGATTGGTACCTGCACAGTGCAGTCAACAGGACATGGTCCCTGAGGTCAGACAGTGCTGGGTTCCCATGCCTGCTCTGTCACTCAGTCTAATGCAGTATGATGGAGTGACTTTATCAGCTCATCACCTGCTCCTAAGAACAAGAAAAGGACAGCACCTGTCCCATAGGGCTCTGCAAAGGTAGGATGAAATGGACAAAATGGACCTGAAGAGAACTACTGATATTTCAGGTGGTGGTGGTGATGTCGGTGTTTTAAAAAGCTATTGGGCGATGGTGGCACACGCCTTTAATCCCAGCACTTGGGAGGCAGAGGTTGGTGGATCTCTGTGAGTTTGAGGATAGGCTTCAAAGCTACACAGAGAAACCCTGTCTCAAAAAAACAAAAACAAAAATAAGCTATTATATTGTTTAAGCCAAATAACCCCCAAGAAAAAAAATTATCACTGGGGAAGCAGAAACAGTTGGATCTGGAACTTTGTATTTCAGAGACAGCCAAGGCTACAGAGAGAAACCTGTCTTTAAAAAAAAAAAAAAAGCTGGGTGGTGGTGGTGGTACATGCCTTTAACCCCAGCACTGGGGAGGCAGAGGCAGGTGAGGCCAACCTGGTTTACAGAATGAGTTCTAGGACAGCCAGGGCTACACAGAGAAATCATGCCTTGAAAACAACAACAACCAAACAAAAAAAGAAAGAAAAGAAAGAGAAAAAACAAGGAAGGGGAGAGGGAGAATTACCTCAGGCTGAGGAGCCACTTGGTGACTCCTGCCTTCCCCACCTACACAGGTCAGCCTCTATCTTTCCACCCCATGGCCCCTTAAAGCTCCTTTCCTTTTCCCTAGCGACTGACACAGAGGAGGCCCTCAGGAAATATCTAGTGACAAATGAATGAGAAAATGTCTCCACACCCTCTGTGGGCTTTGTGGGCTTGTCTAAGCCCTCCCTTGATCACCTGTCAAGAGGAGACCAGATTAGAGGTTTTTCTAGTTCAAGAATTGGAACCTCCTTGGGCCAGTATCCCTTCAAAGCCAACAGCCTTACCTGGAGCGCTCCCTCCAATGACAGTTACAGGACAAAAGAGGAAAGGAAGTCAGAGGAAAGAGGGAGGGGTGGGATTATAGCCAGTCCTTGAGCCAATACCCAGTCATTTTTAACCCTTGGTGAGCAGCCTGGTCATCACCTGTTGCCAACTCTGCCCCTCACTCACTATGTTTCTTGGGTCTGACACCCACCTGTGGCTTGCTGTCTGGAAGGTCAGAAGAAGGCAAGCTAACATTTCAATCAATCATTGACCCAATGATTACTCTTAACATCCAGGAGAGAGAGGAGGGTAGAGGTGGTCAAACCAGACTCTACCCTGTCCAGTGAACTCAGGTAGCCCGCCCTAGCCTCACTCTTCACCCTGCCTGCTGCTGCTGGGAGCTGTGTAGTTGATACCCAGTGGACCCTCCTTAGGCTCTCCTATCAACTTCCTGGGTTCCTGAAAGCTGTTCCTACCACTGGGGCTAGTGATGGCATTTAATAAGTGACGCCAAACTGAAATTCTTGAAAGCAATGTTGAAGGATTTCATCTTCCTCTGTTACAAGAGGGAGCACCACAAAAGAAGCTGAGAAAAGCACCCTTACAGGATCCCACAGGATGCTCTGGAGCTGGGGAAGGAGTTTGGTTTCTCCTCCAGCCTCTACTCTACCCCCACTCACACTCCCAGAGTGCTGGAGTTGGAAGGGCCCTGACCAGGTTCTGAGAGTCACCAAAAGTAAGGAGAGAGCCAGAGCTTCATCATTCCTCAGCTAGAAACCAGAAGACAGCACCTGTCCTGCCCCACCCTGATCCACAGAAACCCTGGGGGGCTCTCCTGATTCACTTTCCTTTTTTCCTTCTTCCCCAAATTCCAGCAGCCCACCCCTATTGGGGATTTGGCAGGAGGCAAAGTCTTTACTCCAGCCCCCACCCCACCCCAACTGGCAGTTTCTTGCTTGTTGCTTTGCCCAGACATGGCAGAGGGGCACTGGCAGCTTGGAGATGGAGTTGATTTTCCCTTTGGCACTGAAGGAGTTGGGGGTTGGCCCCCAATGGGTGAGGGGAGAGGGCAGGGAAGCAAGTCTAGACATGGGGCTAAGGGAGAATCTGTTTTTCCTAAAATGTGGGGTCACTACCTTAAGAATCAAAAGAGAGGAGCCCCATGAGCCACGTATGAGCCCAGTTGTCCTGCTCCCCACTGACCTGGATCTGCCAGAACAACTGTCCTCCGCTCCTGCAAGCCAGCGCCTTAAAGATGCCTTGCTGTGGCTGAGTGGGGTAACCTGGAGAACCCTCTCCCCAGCTTTGCCAAAGGCTGCTGCTCTTTATCCAGTCCTTCATCCCGGTCCTTCACAACTACAGCTCTCCTTATTCTGGCTCTGAGCCATTCCCCTCTGTCTCCTCTCTCTTTTCCCAGGTTCCTTGTCCTGTATCCCTCCTTTCCTCTCCCCCTCAGCCCGCCTTCCTTCTCTCTTCATTGGAGCTGCTTTTCCCACTGACTCAGCAAGGTGCTTTATAAGGTGCTGAGGGGGCTCAGCCAAATCCAAACCACATTGTCTGCAAAGCCTTCCCACCAGGGGCGAGCTGTGGAGCTGCATGGCCCAAGCTGGGCTTTCAAGCTGTTCCCCTTCCCGTCCTTGTTCCCTCCCTCAGAGGAGGTAGTAGATGCCAGGGGGACCTCCTGGTCCACTCTGGGTCAGTTACTGGTGGGCATCTGCCTTCCTGACCTTGGCATGAACATCAAGAGATGATTAGGCTCATTGGCCAAGAATGTCATTGAAACTCCAGAGCCCTAGCTGGTGGGGGTGGGGAGGAGGCGGAGAGGGAGGCCACAGCACTTTTCATAAGGGCTCCTCCAAGGCACTTTTCATCAGAGCAACTACTGATGCTCTAGAGTCCCCTGCCCCCACCCCAGACCAGCTCACCATTCTTAGCTTTCTCTTCTTGTTCAGAAAAAAAAGGGAGGGGGAGATGAGGGAGAGAGAAAGGAAGGGAGAGAGGGAAAAAAAAATAGAAAGAAACAACCCAACAACAAAGTCTGTCCCACTCCAGTGAGGTAATTGAAAACAAACTTCTTCCCCACCCCCCCACCCCCCCACCTCAGTTCTCCAGTGGAGAAAAGGGAAGTGCTGCCCTGGGAAACTAGCACGGACCATGACTGATGCCTACCCTGACCCACAGGCCAGAGGGGCTGTGTTAGACTGGCAGAGTGCCCTCCTTCCCCAGGGGCACCAGCAGAAGCGGGGGGGGGGAATGAATGTCACATACCACTCCTGAGACAAGCATCACCTTCCAGGTCTGGCTGCCCCCCCCCCCACTATCTGCCCCTGTTGCGACTACAGATAAACAATACAGCAACTTGTCATCAAATCACTTAATTGGCGGTATGCTTCTACAAGCACCCAAGACTTGGGGACCAAAGAACTGTACCCCAAGAAAAATCACAAAGTGGGGCTGTCTCCAAGGCCCAGATGACAGCTGTTTCCTCTGCACTGTTCTCTTGCTCACTCATTCTCCCTGGCAGCCCTTTGGAGAGGGAGGAAGGGGGAGGAAGGGAGACCCTCCTGGGAGGGTCTGGGCTTATGGGTCCCCTAGGTCTCCCACTCAGTAAGTCCCAACCCAGGCCTGAGGCGAAGGAAGGAGAAGAGTGCTCATTGCCAAACCACCCCTACCTCACCACCGGAAAAACCAACAACCCAAAACCCCAAAGGGAAGAGGATGCCAAATGTCTCGATGGGGAAGCATTTCACAAACGGGATGCTGGGTCTGGTCTGCTCATGGCCTTGAATCTGCGCGTTCCCGCTGAGTCACCCGTGAAGCCTCTGGTGTTGAAACTGGTCCGGTGCCTTGTGCTGATTAATGAATTACAAATCCCCCACCCATGTGCACTCTCCCTGGTCACTGGGAAGAATGGAAACCCTTGTGAACTTGAGGGAGAAGCAGGGCCTTCGTGCCCTCTTCCCTCCTCAGGGGGCATTATGAGCTGGTTAGTCACCTGCCCCAGCTGCTGGCGTCTCACTTAGCTCTAGCTTTTTGGAAGTGGGACAAGCACAAGCGGCGGGACAATAGGCAAGGGGGGCGGTCAGCCCAGACAAAGGGCAGCAGGAAAAACACCATCATTTGCTTGGAGGCCAGCTTGCTGGCATTTGAGAGAATGTGTCATTGCATTTACTCAAGTGGGAGGGGGAGGGAAGGTTAGAAATGAAGAGGCAGAGGTATGGTGGGCACAGGAACCCTAAACCCATCAGGGAGCAGAGGGAAGGCCGGCATGCCCTGGCCAACACCAAGGAAGAAGCCCACACCAAGGCCAGCTCCCTCTCCAAGCTCTCAAGGGTTTACAGAGGGACGATGCCCTCCCTGCCCCTTCCCCCAGGAGGTCTAGGGTGGTACCGTCGCAGCCTTGCCTCACCTCACCCCCCCTCAGTGTTGTGGGAGGGAGAGGAGCCCCAGAAGCCCTCCCTTCCCTCCACCCCCCTCTCCCCCCACCCCGGGAAGGGCTGCTACAATTTGTGGTTACAGCTTTACACGTCAGAAAAAAAAAAAGTTTGCAGAATGTCCCACACCGAAAAAAAAATGCGAAACCGAGAGAAAAAAACCTGCGAGTGGGCCTGGCGGATGGGATTATTAAAGCTTCGCCGGAGCTGCGGCTCGCCCTCCCACTCCGCCAGCCTCTGGGAGAGGAGCCGCGCCCGGCCGGCCCGGCCCCCAGCCCCATGGACCTCCGAGCAGGTAGGAGCCAGGCGTCCGAGGCCTCGGCCTCCGCCCCCGCCCAGCGGCAGTGAGATCCGGTTCCCGTCCTCCTCCCCACCCCCGGAGCCCCACGCCGGGGCCCGGCCGGGGAGCAGAGCTCGGGTTGGGGAGGTACGGCTGGGCGCCCTCGAGAGGGGCCGGGTGGGGACGCGGCATTCCTGGAGTCCGCTCGGCGGAGCCAGGAGGTGGCCGAGAGCGCGGCGGGGAGCCTGGACGACCCGCAGACCTGGACAGGCGGCCACCTGGAGCCCCAGCGAGGCGGGGGTCCCAGAGAATCCGAGGACACAGAGCCCCGCGCCGGAGTCGGGGCGAGCGACTCCGAGGCGGGCAGAGAGGGTGCGGGGGTGGTGTGGGGGGGACGGGACGCGGCGCGAGGGAGGAGGGGGCCAGGAGAGGAAGAGGGAGGGAGGAAGGCAGAGGGGGAGCCTGCGGCCGAGCAGCGGGAGGCGAGGGGAGGCCGACACCTCGGGCCGCGCCGAACTCCTTCCTCGGCCGGCGGGGAGGGGAGGAGGGCGCGCAAGAAGAGGGCGGAGGGCAGAGCGAGCCTGGCCGGGCCGGGCCGCGGGACTCCCGGCTCCAAAGCTGCGCGCGGCGTGGCCGGAGCCCTCCATGCTACCCATCGCCGCGGAGCCGGCGGCAGGTAGGGGCGGCGGGGCGGCCGGGGCCCCGGGCCCGCGGTGGCCTGGGAGTGATTACTGCGGGAGGGGAGTTGGGGGGGGGGAGACGCAGCCCGGTCGGACCGGTCAGCGGCCGGGGAGCTCCGAGAGCTGCCGGCAGCCCCTCGAGCGGCCGCTTGGGCGGGCGGCCCGTGGCAGGAGGGCAGGCGGGACAGGGAGTGGACGCGCCGGAGCGGGCAGCGGCTCAGCCGAGCCCCGAAGCCCGGACCCAGCACCCCGCCTCCGCCCCCGCTGCCGCTGGAAAGGAGCGGACGGGGGGGGCGGGGCCGGGGGCGCCGGGGCCACACAAGGGGAAGGCGCCACCGCCGCCGGGAGGGGTCCGGGATCGAGAGGTCACGGTCGGAGAGGTAGAGCCAGCGAACTGCCAACTCCCACCGCCCAACCGCGCAGCTTCTCCAAGTCCCTACATCCATGTTCTCACCTGCCTTTCTGTTACACTGGCTTGCAGGAGGCTTCCCTCTGGGAGACCCCCAGTTTTAGTGTTCTCCAGAGCCCACGGGCAGGAAAGAACCTGCCAGAGGAGGAGGGAGGGCAGACAGTGGAGGCATGGTAGCGGCAGCCCGAATGGTGGAGAACATCAAGGTGTACCTCTCTCGCCCCCGGAATCTGACCTAGGGAAATCTCCGACGTTCATTGTCTTTGACAGGCACCCATCTCAATCCAGGACACGCTGCCATACCGTTCGCCCCCCCACCACGGAACATAAGTTCTTATTTCCCTGACAGACAAGTCGTACCCCTTTAGCTCTAGTGCCCTGTAGGCACACTTCATCACAGAGGAGGAACAACTAGAAACATCAGCCACTATCAGTGGGCAGCCCCAGAAGCGACTGCTGACTGGAGTAATGGCCCCCGGGCTGCACATTGTCGTGTCCAATTCGCACTTCTGCAGGCCACCCCTACACAGTAGCTACTGATGCCTGACACTTCACATTCTTCCCCAGAATCCCACCTGCCTGCTCACGCCCTGGCTTCTGCACTCTGCAGCCCCTCCCACACCCTCGTGCACACTCTGACCACAGCACCCTTTCCAGTTCTCCCGCACCCTTGCTCTGAACTATTTCCTTAGTTCCTTTTCCGGCGGCTTCTGGCCTCAGTGGGCTGCTCAGCCTGTAGCTGTGGGCTCCCCTCTGATCTCCCTGAGTGCTTCAAGAGCCCTCTTGTGGCAGGCACATCGGAGCAGCTTTTCCTCAGCCCAAGTGCGGCTCCTGGACTGACTTCACAGGGACCGGCCGGCATTGCCTTCTGCTTCTTTCCCTGCCCCTGGTTTCTGCTATCTTTTGGAGTAGAAAGGAAGAGGATGAGAAAGATGGGCATGTTGGAGAGAATGCGGAAAGCCCCACATGATTCGGCTGGGAGAAACTTTAGCAGGCACAGTGCTGGCTGCTTAAGGAAGCCCACTGTCAGTAGCCGGTTAGGTTCGTGACAGAGCTAGGTCTCCTGGTTTCCAGGCCTACCTTCCCACCAACGCACCCATTCCTCAGCAGCCTTGGGGGAAGGGAGAAGACAGAAGCAAAGGAAGGAAAAAAATAGAAAGGGGCAGCCAGTCTTGAGGATGGAAAGAAAGGTCTTTCTCTGGGTAGGATCCCTGGATCTCACACCCTTTCTTTGGCTACTCCCTCCAGCTCCCCTCAGTGGGCTTCTTCAAGGTCACTCCGATGCTGGTTCTGGTCTGAATTGAGGGCAGGACCTTTCCTCTGGCTCCCATATTAAGCCTAGACTATAGAACTTCTGGACCCAACTATAGGACGTACAGCTGTTAGCCCCTAGTCCCAGGTGCAGTCTCCTCCCTCAACCCTGGACATCTGCATTGCTGAGCCCCCCACCCTCACTGAGGGTGGTCAGCCTATGAGATGGGCCAGGAGCTGAGGGGAGGTTGGCTAAAGGCCTGCCTGTGAAGCATGTGGGGGTGGCCCTTGGGCTTGGTGGGGCTAAGGCAGAGTGTGTGTGTGTGTGCATGTGCGTGTGTTCGTTCATGAGGGGGCCTTGTTTCCCAGGGCCCAGGGATCTGGATAGAATTAGGGGCTAGCCCTGGCAGGGGCCAGGATGGGGAGTGTAGGGGTGCTGCAGCAGGAAACGTGAGCTGCACTCATTAGCTCCTCACGTGCTCAGCCGGATTTATAAACACAAGGAGAAGGGGATGTAAACAATCAGTGGGCAGCAGCCAGAGGCGGGACTGGGGCTGGGGACCTGGGCTGGGGGAGGGGGCTGGGATGCAGTCTGATGGTGGGGTCCACCTGCATACCATACCGTGAGCTAGAGAGAGAAGCAGAGAGCTGGGCTCTGGGCACTGGGAGTCCCTGGCTCTGTGGTCACACTAAGCTCAGGTGTTCTCTGTGCAGGCCTTCCAGCTTGGCTGCCTGAGATCCGGGCACATCTTGCCCAAGATCAGAGCTGTCATAGGGCAGCTGTCCTGTGCTTCGCCTATCCTTTCTCCTCTGCTGGCCTCCACTCTGATTCCTACGGTTGCTGCTCCTTTCTGCTTCTCTCCAGGACTGGTCAGTAGGCTCCTTCTGCTCTCCCGTGTCCGTCTCCCCCCCAAAAAAAAGCCTGCAGTGATACAGTTACCTCAGAACTGAAATATTCCTGGAAACACCGGCCACGTCTGGTTAATTTCATGAGCCGTTTTTCTGCCCAGATGACTTAGCTTTTGTTTATCCAAAGGCTTCTTCTCCCCCTGTTGTCCCCGTGTAAGGAGTTTTCTCCCCGGGGATGTCCATAGGGCCCAGGAAAGAAGGGGGAAACAAGCTTCAGGTTGGGCTCCTGACATTATGGGACAGACAGAGCCTAGTCCAGGATTCCAGATGACAGGGATGCCTCTGGCAGGGTCAGGTGAAGAGGCCAGCCAAGCCTCCAGTTTCTGCTTTGGCAGGACTTTGGCAATGCCACTAACTTCCAGCAAAACCATACTTCATCTTCAACTGTCTTGAGGCTGGGAGGGCTGCTGCTCGACTCATGGTTCTAGTCTCCAAACTAGCCCTCCATGATACCCGCAGGATCTACAGGACATTTGTCCAGATGTCCAGGGTTTGATACAGAGGACTTGGACATATCTGGGGATTCAGTAATCAGGGACTAGAAAGGAAAACAGAGTTAGGTGAGAACTAGGGCTGGAAAGGACCAAGGAAAGAAAACGGAAGAGAGGAAAGTGGAACCTGTTTGCCCAGGAAGCAGCTGAGTGTCTGATCCTGCTGTCTGAAAACACATGTGAACGTGGGCACATATGCACACATACACAAGCTAAGATCTTCATTCCAAAGACATGGGTTCCTGTGTGTGACTGGATATACACACTCTTCCCATGCTCCACCTGCAAAGCTGACTTAGTCGAGCACCTGAGAGTCTGTAAGGAGTACCAATGCCACAGTAAAAATCCTCAACTGCTTTCTGGATTCTGTATGTGGCAATAGTCCTGGATAGTGACTTCTAAAGACTCCCAATGACAGACTCTAACCTTAGTCTAGTCTTCATGCCTTAACTCCAAACCTACCTGAGTCTGACTACCGTCAGATTGTTAAACCTATCCACTTGTTTCTAAGACACGTGTTGTTACAGTAGAATCTGGAAGTATAAAATGTAAACTAGAGTAAAGAAACCTATCCAAGCTTAAACCCCAAACTATCCCTGCTTTTTGTGTCATGCCAAACACCATTCTGTCTGATGTGTAAAGCAACAAATTCACAGATCTTAGTCTCAGCTAACCTTCTGCCTGCCCAAACCTAACCACATCCTCTTCCTGGACTCAAATCTCAACCACACTCACTCAACCAAATCCCAAATCCAAATTCATCTGAAATGTTAAGACTAGCCTAGTCCTTAAACCTAACCTAGCCCACAGCTAATTATATTCCTACTCTCTCCTAGCCCAGATGGGTGCTGATTTTGATCTTGACTCTCACTTAAAAATCCCTTTAGAAAAGTGTTTCCCACTTGACTCTGGCCCATCTAGTGGCCTCAACTCCCGGTTTCTGGGTCAATCAAACCTTCTGTTGTCTTCTGTGGACCAGACTGCCTCTTTATACCTCTTTCCCCTTGGTGTCCCCCTCCAGCATCCCAGACAAAGATAGGGCAGACATTGGCAGGGCCTGTTAATACAGGCCTGTAATCCCAGCTGCTCAGGAGGCTGAGGCAGAAGGATCGTAAGTTCACAAGTAGCTTGGGCAACTTAGAACCTGTCTCAAAAAACAGTGAAGAGCTGGGGCCATAATTCAGTGGTAGAGCACTTGTCTGCATGTCCAGGCCTTGTGTTTGATTCTAGCACTGCAGGGAAAGAAAAGGGGGGTATCAAATTTACTTCTAAGGGGAACACTACATCTTCAAATAACTCCATCAGACCCTCATCACACCCATGAACTATATCGTAGTATATACTTATCACTTCTTGCTCCCCAAACCATCTTGGATTCTTCAGCCTGACTTTGGCTGTGAAACCCTACTCCTACTTCTCCTGGTTGCAGCCTCTCTCTTCACTCTTCCACAGGGCTCACTGCTAGCAGCTTGCCAGAATTAACATATGCCTTATTCCCAGCCCTTTGTTCCTGCTGCAGTAGGACTAGAAGACATGGAGAAGAGGCTGGGACACAACTGGAACTCCTGCATATTGACATAAAGTCCCTAATGCCTGGTCTGCCCTTCTGAGTACACGCTTGCACACAATTTTGGCACATCCAGTGACATACATGCCAAAGACTCAGCTGACAGATGCAGTCAAGCATCTACTGATAGACACAAATGCCAGGACTTTGTCCTTGCACACATACCTCCAGACACGCTCTTGGACCAGAACTGTTTCCCTTCCTCCATTCCCTCCACCTCCCATCTGGTCTCTCAGTCTCTCCCCCCTTCCTAGCCCAAGGTGGGGACAGACACCTGAGGGACTGCCAACTGTTTCCCTGCTTGGGCCTGGGCCCACCCTCATACTTCTTGCCCATCCTGTCCACAGGGGACTCGTGGGGGATGTTAGCTTGCCTATGCACGGTGCTGTGGCACCTCCCTGCAGTGCCAGCTCTTAATCGCACAGGAGATCCAGGACCTGGCCCCTCCATCCAGAAAACCTATGACCTCACCCGCTACCTGGAGCACCAACTCCGCAGCTTGGCTGGGACCTATGTGAGTATCCTGTCCATTTACTTTGGGCACTAGGTAAAGAGGGAACAGAGGCTTTTGGGAAGAGAGAGCATGGTGCAGGGATCCTGGTGAATGATTGGGTGATGAGAGGCCCTTTGGATCCACACGATTTCTCCATATGGCCTATCTCCTGCCCTTCCCTCTCAGGTGCGCCCCCATCCTGGCCCCAGGAGTAGGCATGTGGGCAGGCCTCGAACCCGCCTTGGCCCATTGCCCCATTGGCTGCCAGCCCAGCTGCCTGCCTCCCCCTGGGGGCTGGGGAAGTCTCCTCTGTTTACACCGTGTTGTGGTGTCTCTTGCAAGGGCGGGGCTGGGTGGGGATGGAGGGGCCCCACCTTCTATGCTTGTGTTCCAGCTTGACTCTGCCCCCAGACCTGGGGCCCTGCTGTTCTAGACCCATGGGCCTCCCTCTGTCTGCCTCTCCCATCCTTCACAGGCCTCTTGGGGAGCGGGGGTCGTAGAAGAGGTCTACAAAAGAATCCAGGGCAGTCACAGCAAGGAGTTCGGGGTATGGAGGGTGGTTATACCAGAGAGGTTCATAGAGCCCAGGAGAGAAGGGAAGAGGATAGGAGGCGCTGAGGACCATGGGGAACAGGCCCCCTCTTCCCGTGTTCCTCTTCCATATCCCAGACCCTACTCCTGAGCCAGGGAAGAAAAGGGGAGGAGGGTGGCGGGGGAGCTGGCTCCAGCCCCAGGATACACCGAGGAAATTAGTTTGTCTCTGTGCTTGTCAGCGTGTGAACCTCCTCCTGGGCCCTTGCCTATCCCAGGCCTCGCCCCTCTTTTCTCCCCCTCCCAGATGCACATCTCCCACATCCCCTTCTCTGGGCCTCAGGCCTATCCCCTGAGGCATTGGCAAGGGCTTTACCCTCTTCCCTATATTGTACTGCCTTGCATGCCCTTCCTCCTGTCCCCTCTTGAGATATCCTCAGTTTCTTCCTTTCACAGCACTGCTCCTAGCGACTGAATCCTCTTCTCTGGGGTGTTGGTGAGTATCCTACTATCCCTTGTCCCTTTTGCTTGAGGAACTGCGTCTGTCAAGGAGGAGTTTTGGTGCCAACGGACCCCTCGGCCTTTGATACAGATTCTTCTCTGGCTGGTTTTCCTGCACAGAAAACCTCTGCTTGAGTCTGCTACCCTTTCTAATTCCCGACCCTTTCTCTCTGGACATCTTCTGCCAAATTTCTTGAAGGAGTCGTCTACACCCTCTGCCTCCACTTCCTCTCCACCCACTCATTCCTTAACCCCCTGCAATCTGGCTTCCAGGCCACAGCAACCGCCTCTCCCAGGTCACCAGGCATCTTCTCACCAAACCCGACAGCATTCTCTACGGCTCACGCTCATGTTCTGCAGTTGCCTGCGGAGCTCTGCTGCCTTCCTGAGCTCTTCTCTGGCCTTCACTCTTAGAGGCCACCTTCTGCCTCTCCAGCCTAGCCTCCAGGTTCCTCGGGGTCTTCTTCTCTGCCCTGCCCTGTGGTGGGCACTCTCCGCCCAGCCAATCAGCACATCCTTCCTGAGTGGCTCCTTCGTGGTTTTCTCTTTCTACACCTTTCCATAGGAGAGGTCATCACCCCACTGCTTCACCTGTCAACTCCATACAAATGACATACTTGCTGGAAAAACTCAGGAGGTCTATGAACAGAGGCCTACCATATTTGGGAGGAGGTATCTCTGGTGGCAGGCTGCCAGTCTGCCCTCCTCCTTCCCCATCGCACTCTCCTTTTCACAGCTGAACTACCTGGGGCCCCCTTTCAACGAGCCTGACTTCAATCCTCCTCGGTTGGGGGCAGAGACCCTTCCCAGGGCCACTGTCAACTTGGAAGTGTGGCGAAGCCTCAATGACAAACTGCGGCTGACCCAGAACTATGAGGCCTACAGCCACCTCCTGTGTTATTTGCGTGGCCTCAACCGTCAAGCTGCCACAGCTGAACTGCGGCGCAGTCTGGCCCATTTCTGTACCAGTCTCCAGGGCCTGCTGGGCAGCATTGCAGGTGTCATGGCAGCTCTTGGCTACCCACTGCCCCAGCCTCTGCCAGGGACTGAGCCAGCCTGGGCCCCTGGCCCTGCCCACAGTGACTTCCTCCAAAAGATGGATGACTTCTGGCTGCTGAAGGAGCTGCAGACCTGGCTGTGGCGTTCAGCCAAGGACTTCAACCGGCTTAAGAAGAAGATGCAGTCTCCGGCAGCTTCAGTCACCCTGCACTTGGAAGCCCATGGATTCTGATCCCTGCCCCTTAGCTCCCCCAGACCCCCTGCCCCAGTCAGCTGTGCTTCCATTCTAGGGTGAAAAATCCTGCATACCAACATTTGTTGAGCCAGGAAATAGACAGTGGGAACTCTGTCCTCCACTCCCTTGGGTGGGGAGTGTAAGCCCTGTCCCTTGACTAGCTCCTAGAGTCCTAGGGTCTCAGGAAAAGGTGGCACCATCCTGTTTCCACAGAGGTCATGCTTGAGGGAGTCAAATGGCTCAGGAGGGAATAAAGGTGCTCCCTGTTTTCTGCTTTCTGCTCACCACTTGACAGTGCCCACTCAGTTCCTCAGGTGGCACTTGCAGAAACACACCTGGAGGGCATGGGTGGGGGCCACTGTAGCATGTGCCTTTCTGGGGTAAAGCCCCTTGGCTTCCCTCCCTCTCCTTGGATGGGTGTTGCTTCCCTACCCCAGTTCAGGAAACAAGATGACTAGTCTCAAGAAGGGTGTGATAGGGAGTGAGGGGTAGGGTCTGTGCTGGAGGTGGCCTTGAAGCCAGAAGATGTAATACTAAGAGAGGTGGGCAGGGACAGACCAGACCCAGCAGTCACCAAGGCAATTGGTGGCACAGGCAGAAACCTAAAGCTTTGTTGAGCATCAGGACCTCGCCTTGAATTTTCTTGCCGGCATCTCGGTGCCTCGTCTCCACCCCCTTTCCCAGGGTATCTGTGGTTGCCTGGCCTGGGGAGGGCAGCCATAGCCACAGCCACAGGGTTTCCTGAAAGTTTACATTGCAGTAGCATTGTGGGGTGAGGGGGATGGCTCCCCAGGCCCTATCCCCAGCCTCACCCACTCATGACTCTTAAGTTTGTTGTATTAATATTTATTTATTTGGAGATGTTATTTATTAGATGATATTTATTGCAGAATTTCTATTCTTGTATTAACAAATAAAATGCTTTCCCCAGAACTTGGACTCTGCCTGGCCTGACAGTCTTCCTGGGGCACGTTGCTGGTGACCCTAGCCTTGCCTGCCAATTCCCACGGTTTCCTTATATCTATCTGGAGGTACACAGAGCTTGGGGTGCAGGTTCTTTCTGGTGGTCCTGTGCAACACAGGCTCCTGGAACCCATCCACTCCTTTACCACACCTGAAATGTCTTGGTCCTCCTGAAGCTGTGTGTGTTATGTGTTTGTGTGTCTTTCTTGCCTCTGGACTGCTTTTCTGGTCCCCAGGTCTGTCTGGCCATGAATTTTTCCACTTTGATTCAACCTACACTTAGTGGGGAGAGCTGTTATACTCCTTTCTGGCTCTTGCTGATCACTAACCCCTGACATTCAGACCCAGATTCCCCAGGCTCCCATCAGTGGCTGCCTGCTGGAGCCCTCACCTCAGTCTTCTCCTAGGGAGGGTAATGGACACTAGCCAAGTCCGTGTCCTTTGCTATGGATCTGTTCTTTTCCCTCCAATGTAAAAGCCTATTTGGAGGAAGAAAATGCATATTGGATTGCAAGAGAATTGGATGGATGGGAGGGATAATCTCAGTTCCAATGTCATTTTATAGCCCGCTAGCTGGGTAGCCTTAGACAAAGTTTTCTTGTCTTCGGTTTCTCCATCTGTAAAGTGGGGATAATTAAATATGCTTATGCGCCGGGCGGTGGTGGTGCACGCCTTTAATTCCAGCACTCAGGAGGCAGAGGCAGGTGGATCTCTGTGAATTCGAGACCAGCCTGGTCTACAAGAGCTAGTTCCAGGACAGGCTCCAAAGCCACAGAGAAATCCTGTCTCGAAAAACCAATATATATATAATATATATATATATTATATATATATGCTTATGCAATTGTTAGAGAAGGTGATCAAAATCTTAAAGGTGCTTGGCTATAGCAACAACCACTGTAGTAATTACAGATTAGTTGAAACACATCCCTATGTCATGACATTTAGTTATGAGCTACGGGGTAAATTAATGGGTTAATTGCTCCCAGGAAACACAAGGCTATTTTATGAGAAGAGCCTCCTAACGATATTGCCTTAAGCAAGGAAGTAACAAATGCTGGTAGTGCCAGTCAGTTGACAGACACTTTATTTATTTTTTTTTCCGAGACAGGGTTTCTCTGTAGCTTTGGAGCCTGTCCTGGAACTAGCTTTTGTAGACCAGGCTGGTCTCGAACTCACAGAGATCCGCCTGCCTCTGCCTCCCGACTGCTGGGATTAAAGGCGTGCGCCACCACCGCCTGGCTTGACAGATACTTTAAAGACCTAATTACCTGCCCTTCACTGTGCTGGTTGGGTATATTGAAGCCAGAAGAAGACTCAGATCTAACTCGGCTCCTGCCGTTGTGGAACCTGCAATCCACTTGGGAAGAAAGATCAGTTTCCCTGAAATGATACAGAATAGAAGCACATTCACGTGATGTAGCGGACGAGGCAAGTGCATGAGCCTTTAGGAAAGGGTGAAGTGACAGTGTAGGAGGAACTTCTAGCCCATGGACTAACCAACCTCAGTGTCCTGTCCTAGAGTGAGCTGGCCCAAGTGGAATATGCCCTGCTTCTATGGACTGGGATGCCTGACCAGACACTCACTCTTTGCCTGAGAGACCTGAAAGGGCACCAGGGCTTTCTCTATGCACAGGAAAAAAAGGATATTGACTTGTGACATGCAAAATATTACACGGGTAGGAGGAAGGCAATAAGGAAAGCAAGGGTTCTGTCTTCCAGGTCTTCCTCTTTAGTATCCTCCCCTTTGTTCCTTCTTTCCTTCTTTCTCTCCCCCCTCCCTTTCTCCCTCTCCTTTTCTTCCTTTCCTCTCTCTCCCTCCTCTTTCTTCCCTCCCAGCCTTTTCTCACTCTGTGGCATAGGCTGTCCTTGAACTTGTAGTCCTGTCCCACTCCTGCAGTGCTGGGATAACAAGCAGACTACACCATGCTCTGCTCTGCTCTTCCTCCCTCTGTGCCAGGACCCAGCTCAGGCTCCAACCTAAAGGTTTTTCTCATTAATGTATTCTGTAACATAGACCAAAACAATCTAGAAAAGGGAGCAGTAGGACGATCTCCCATGATGCTAGGGTATGATGAGGCAGATTTGCTTCAACGTAGAAAGACCTAGGCAATGAGCTGGCAAGATGGCTCAGTTGTTTAAGACACTTGCTGCCAAGCCAAACAATCTGAATTTTATCTCTGGGACCCACATGATGGAAAAAAAACCAATAAATATTAAGAAAGGCAAGAAGTCAAGCAGGCACAAACATGCAAATGGAAGTCTAGGAAGGTGAAGGGTCTAGGCTGGGACCACTTGGGAAGGAAGCAGTACCTGAAGCCATTGATGTATTTAAGTGCCTGGCACAGCAAGCACTCAGTGCACCCTTTGCATATGGCACAGGGTGGGATTCAAAACCATTCTCAGAGGGCAGGAAGATTTTGGACAGGTGGAGAAGACAGGGCAGGAAACAGGTAAGTCTCCTCAGGCAGACAGACTCCAGGATTGTTAGCCATACATGCCGATAGTGTTTTAGCATCCTTCCCATCAGTACAATCCTTGGTATTTGATTTAAACTGGTGGGAAGACTGTCTGGAGCAAGAGTGTTTTAGAAGTTGAGAGCTGATCAGCAGTCTCATAGTCTCATGCTCCAGGAAACAGAGAAGGAAGTGGAGGTTTCTGCTGACCGCTCCAGTGGACAGCAGATTAAGCATGGCTTCCCTCAGTGTGGCAGCTGGGGGTGTGGTGAGCATTACACACACACACACACACACGCACACGCACACACACACACACATACACACGCATCCTGAAAGCCCATCTCCTTAGTTTGACATGGGTCATATGGAGAGAGCCAGGTAGAGCTGAAAAGATGGAGCAGGTAGAAGAGAGGGAGGAGAACAGCTGCCCAGGGCTCAATTGGGATATAAGGCACACCCCATTTCTTTCCCTCTTTTTACCTACCCACCCCTTCCTCAGGTCCTGCCACTCACCCTGTGCTGGAGCTCAGTACAGCTCAGGGGATTCTAGGCAGCCAAACGAACACCTCTGAAAACATACTAGCTCAGGCGATTAGGAAACCACAGGCAGCTTGTTTGTTTTGGGGTATAGGGAGCTGTGTAAACTAGGCTCACTTAAAACACTTGAAACCTCCTGCTTCAGTGTCCTGAGTCTGCCACCATGCCCACTCCATAAGAACCTTGAAACAGCAGGTGAGAGGCAGTCACCAAAATGTGAGTCTGAGAAAGACACAGTGTGAAGAAAGCCGAAGTAAATCCATAGTCTCAGTGTCCTGTAGTAAAGAGACAGGGCCAAGGAAGGCTTATTGTTTGTCTCTTTTAAAGAGAAGAGTTTGAAACATGTTATTACCAAATGTGGAGATGGTAGCTGAGGATTGGAGAGATCTGGGGTGTAGACTGAAGAGACAAAAAGGAGAGAATCCAAAAGCTTTCTGGGAAGAACCAGGTGATCTTAGCAGACACGTTTTTCTTGTGAGTCCCATTCATGGCGTTTCCTACTAAGCCAGAAATATCTTGCCTCTACCCAGAGCCTCCTCAGTGCTGGTGCTTAGCCTCCAGGAAGCTGCTTTTTCTCCTAGGTGCGGGTTTTTGTCTCCTGTGCATCCTCTCCAAGCACATAAGATGACAGTGAGGTTTCCAGTACACAGTGCTGTCTGGAGACAAGGAGGAAGTCAAACCCTTCCATCTCCACTCTGGCTCCTTCCTTTCCCCCCTAAGGACACAGGACTTCTGAACACAGTGCATCTAGGCAAGAGGTGGGGGCAGAGTGAAGAGGGCATTTTTCAAGACCAAGGACCAGCAAGACAGAAATAGCAAAGTCAAGACATTAGGGACCTTAGGGGGTGCTAGAAATGGAATTGTTGAGCTGCTGTGCCACACATCACAAGCAGAGTAGACAGCAGAAGAAACAGGCAGGGAAAGGACCGGGAGAGATACTTCATGTGGGGAGCACTGGAAATCACACCTAGAGAAAGCTGGGGTGGGGAGGCTTACAGTAGCCACAAGTGAGAGCAGGTTCAGAGAGCTTTTCAGAGTGTTAGTTTTCTCCTTCCTTTTTTTTTTTTCCTGGTTTTTCAAGACAGTCTCTTGTAACTCAGAATGACTTTGAATTTACTTTGTAAACCAAGGATGGCCTTGAACTCAGAGATCCACCTGCTTCTGCCTCCTGAGTGCTGAGATTAAAGTCGTGCACAATCAGCACTTGGCAAGTTACAACTCTTAAGTGTGGTCTGAAGAGTCAGAAGCCCAGGTACTGAGAAACCACCATGCAAATCTACCTGGACCTCTTCAGTGTGATAGAGGGAGGGCGCTGTCTCCAGAAGTCCCGTGTTCTCAGGGGAGGAAGGAGCAAGAGTGGAGATGAAAGGGTTTGGCTTCCTCCTTGTCTTTAGACAGCACATGCATATGAAAACCCCACTGTTATCTTATGTGCTTGGAGAAGATGTTCAGGAGAAAAGGTAGCTCCCTGAGATTGAGTTAGCACTGAGGAGGCTCTGGGTAGAGGCAATTCATCATACCTCACCAGAGAATGACAGCAGCCGGGACACGGGACCTCTCAGCAGAGACAGCCAGAGTGCAGGGATCCCTCAGCCGCGACAGCCAGGATGCAGGGACCCCCTCATCCACAACAGCCAGGATGCAGGGACCCCTCAGCAGAGAATGACGACAGCCAGGATGCAGGGACCCCTCAGCCGCGAGGAAACTCATCGAAGTGCTCATCTCACACAAACACATTCACCAGTTGCCACAGCCACAGCTATCCAAAATGGAGACGGCAGAGAGAGGGCAGTCGTCTGTTCCCCTTAGCCTGGAATACAAAGGTCAGCGATTCAGGCCTGGCTGCAAATTTTGATGGTTGCTCCCTCTGAGTTCTCCCTTCTTTTCCGGAGCCATAATTATCCCTGCCTTTGTTCTCTCAATTCTTGAACTCCCTAACTCAGTCTGGTGTCCGCATTTCCTAGTAGGAGGGAAAGCTTGTGGCGGAGTAGTGGCAAAGGTAGTGAGGGAATTGTGAGAGAGCTGTGGGTCTGGGTTCCAGGACTTGGCTCTTAGGAACTAATGAGGACGTCTTCCCTTCTGGACAAAGTCTGACACCTGGTGGCCATAGTGAGGAATGACCAGAAGGGTGCTTTTTTGAATCTTGCCCAGCATTTCTTCTGAACTGTTTGTTGGCCCAGGTGAAATGGGAGCTGATCAGGGAGGGTATGGGAAGTTCTTGGGCAGGGCAGAAAGGACGCTAGAGGCCTAGGGAAGCCTTCTTGTTCTCCAAGGTTCCTACCCTTTAAATCCACAGAACCCCAAACCTAGCCAGCTAAGGACTGTGTCTGAGAGGGTGGAAAGGGACTAGGAAGGCGCTTCTGAGGGAATGTGGCACATGGGGAAAGGAATGAAGGCAGGAAGAGTAAGGCGTTCGGGGCTTTCATCTGGCTGCCTAGAATCCCCTGAGCTGGACTGAGCTCCAGCACAGGGTGAGTGGCAGGACCTGAGGAAGGTGTAGTTGGGTAAAAAGAGGGAAAGAAATGAGTCCTGGGAAGCTGCTGTCCTCCCTCTCTTCTACCTGCCCCATCTTCTCAGCTCTACCTGGCTCTCTCCATATGACCCATGTCAAACTAGGGAGATGGGTTTTCAGGATGCGTGTGTGTGTGTGTGTGTGGGGGGTGATGACCACACCTCCAACTGCCACACTGAGACACTGAGAGAAGCCATGCTCAATCTGCTGTCCACTGGAGCGTTCAGCACTGAGTCTCAGTCCCAGAAGGCTTCTGGGCTTCTGCTTAGGTTATTTGTTCCCATGGTCTCACCAGGACTTTGACCTTGGACAAGGCAAGGTATCTCCAAGGTGCAATAGTTAGTTCCTTCTGGTTCCATCACCAGCTTTGGAGGGGTCAGTGCTGACCAAGTATACTTTGCATTGCAAGACAGAACTGAGCCTCAACTCTGACTACCAACCTAATCTCCGATCTGAGAACTGAACATCAGTTTGATGGATGGGCCCAGGAAGTTGCCTGAGTAGGGCCAAGTGTTCCAGGTATGAAGGGAAAAAGATGACATTGGGGGGAAAAGGAGGAAAACATCCAAAGATAGAAGGTCAAGGGTGAGTCAGTTCCCCCAAACACCTCAGAAAACCTTCGGATGCTGAGTAGTGCTGATTGGGAGAAGAGAGCATGCCTCCTAGGGAGAGCTGCCTCACCCCCAGGTCAGAAGGCCAGTCCTAGGGTCCCTGAACTCAGGTAAACACTCTGGATCTCTCTCTGGGGCTAAGGGAAGCTAACACCCATGGGAGCTCTTTCCAGACAGTGTGGGAGTGGCTAGTTGGGTCTGAGCCAGGCAGAGCTAGGAGGGGGAGCAGGTAGGGATGGCCCTCCACAGAGGAGGTTGGAGTGTCAGGGGCTGCCAAAGAAGAGAGAGGAATGGGCCCAGGCGGTAGTGGGAGCTGCTGTGGCGGCCCAGTGGCACACCCCATTTCACGCTCCCTGGGCGGTGGCAGGCCCACGGCTATCAGCTTTCAGGGGTGGGAGGGACCTGGAATGAGGAGGGGTCTGCCCCACCCATAGTTCCCTGCTCCCTCAGGGCTTTGTGGACTCAGGAAGTGGGTGCCACATACCTTCAGGAACTGTCCCCAGTCTCTTTCTGAGACCCTTTTAAGGGAGGAGTGGTCAGTCCCACAGAGCCTAGGAGCTGGCCCACTATAGAGCACTCAGCCTGACTAGACCCAATCCTATGCCCTTCCCTTCCTGGTAGAGAATCCTCCCTATCACCCTCCTCAACTCTGCATGGTCCCTTCTCATGGACGTGCACACACCCCCCTCCCTGCCCTGTCCAGGAGACAGATGCGGGGATTAGACTGGGGCCAACCCAAACAATGGGGCCAAAAGGGCCTTCCAGGTCTTTGCAGCGTGCCTTGCTTCACAGCTTCTTCCTCCTCAAGAACCAGATGAGGAAGGCCAGGCCATGGGGGCTTCTGGAGACAGCCTTCTCCTCCCCACTGCTGGCCTCCTCTCTAGAGCTCTTCTCTGATAGTCCCAGTGCTCGCTAAGGCAGATCTCAGAGCTTTCGAGGAGGGCACAGGCCTGCAAGCAGCCATCATTAGACTTTGCACCCCTGGAAATAAGAACCGGATGGGATCTGCAGAGGGTGATTAGTGCTGGGTCAGTCCCAGTGCTGGTTCCCAGACTCCCACTGGCTAGCACTTTCCCCCACTGCCAGGAAGTTGGTGAGGGGGAGGTGGTAGTAGGGGTGAGTCAGCGATGACAGGAGCCCCAAGACAAAGGTCATGGGTGGAGAATTGAGAGACACTGTTTACAGCAATCTGCCTCCTGGAGGTCGTCTCCCAATGCTGGCCATCCTCCTCTAGTTCTGAGGAGTTCTTCTCTTCCTGCTCTCCTTTCCCAGACTAACAGTTGGATGCCTCTCTACCCTGCAAGCCTGGGAGCTTCTGGAGCACAGGGAAGGCTAGTTATACAGTATCCCAGTATCTGTTACTAAGACCCTAATCACAGCTTACCTATACTCACTTGCAAAACTCTTTGGATGTCTATTTTGAGTTAGTATGTGGGAAACTTAGGACAACACTTGGCACATGGTAAGTCCAATATGAGGGTAAGGCTTATTGATATTATTGTCTGCCAATATACACATTCATAAGAAACAGAACAGATCTGTCAATTAAGAACTATGGGGAGCTATGCCAGGTGGTGGTGGTGCACACCTTTAATCCCAACACTCGGGAGGCAGAGACAGGCAGATCTCTGTGAGGCAATCTCTGTGAGTTTGAGGCCAGCCAAGTCTACAGACTGAGTTCCAGGACAGCCAGGGTTACACAGAGAAACCTTGTCTCAAAAAATCAAAAAGAAAAAAGAACTGGGGATCTGAACCCATGGGGACTTGGGGACTAGACTTCTGGTGTCCTGTTTGGGATGGAATCTTCCTGACTAGCAAAGTGGACAGAGGCAGGCTGTGGGGCCTGACAGTGGACACAGAAATCGCATGCCTGGGCTGGGGTGACAGAGTCTCTGCCAGCAGACTGTGAGAAAGAAGCCTTCTGAGCCCATGGGCTTCTCCAGCCAGGTCTCCTGGGGCCGGTAGGAGCAGGGAAAGGCCTGGATTAGTCCAAACACTCTTTGGACCTACAGATCTGATCCCACAGCACTCTGGGGCCAACCGGCAGGAGTAAAAGGTCCAGCCGGGCTCAGGGGACTAACAAACTGGCCACGGGGATTAGTGAAGCTGAAAAGAACATTTGCCTAGGAAGGAAAAACGGGAAGTGAGAGGCCGAGGATAACTCTCTATATGTCCCTGGGGACTCAAGTGGACCAATGAGGGACCGGGGGAGGTGGTGAAGTCTGGGGCATCTTGACAGGTCCTTGGTTCCGCCTAAGCCCTCCTCACTCGGAACGCAGCAGCAGCTGCCCCGCCCGCTGCCCGCTGACAACTGCCATTGGCTAGAGGTAGGGCCCCGCCCCACAAAAGCCGCTTGCCATTTGCTTAGGTCTCTAATGTTTGCGTGCTTGTGGGGGCGGAAGACAGGCGTCATTCTCTGGAGCCTAGGGACTTCCTCTCTCTTGCTTGTCTGGGTCAGCTTGTCTGTCCATCGCTGGCCCATCTCTCTCTGGCCCTCTCTCTCACTCTCAGCAGCTGTCTCTCACAGGCCCGCTGCCCTGTCTTGTCTTTTCTTTCCCGCTATTGCCTCCTGCTTTGCCTGCCTGGGTGGCCGCCATGGGCCGGAAGCGGTTCATCACTGACTCCTACCCTGTTGTGAAGAAGAGGGAGGCGCCCCCTGGGCACAGCAAGGGGGAGCTGGCACCAGAGCTAGGTCTCTGAAACGTGGGGGTGGCAGGAAGAGTGGACATGCAAGGACCAGAAAGGACTGTGTGCGTGTGCGTGTGTGTTGGCTAGTAGGGGAAGTTAGCATGTCTTGCACTTCCAATGAGCTGTCTGACTGCAGGATGACAAAGGCAAACGAGTGAGGACATAGCCAGGACACAGTGGCACAGCTATAAGTCCAGGGCAGGGCAAAAACGGGGATGGGCCTGAGGAGCCGTATGTTATTGCAGGAGAAGACACTCAGTCCCTCAGCCAAGAGGAAGCAGAGCTGGAGTTGCTGAGGCAGTTTGACCTGGCCTGGCAGTATGGGCCTTGCACAGGTGAGAACCCCACGTCCAGCCCGTCTGACACATCCCTGAGCCAGTTCTGTCATCGATGTGTCTCAGAAATAATCCAAGTGCCTGCCCAACTCTTGGACACTGTCTCCTGAGACTGACATTTGGGGAGGCTCAAGAACTGCCATCTGTACTCTTTAGCCTGGACTCTTCTGCACAACCTGCAGGTATCTCGCGAATGCAGCGCTGGCATCGGGCAGAGCAGATGGGCTTGAAACCCCCTCTAGAGGTGCACCAGGTGCTGAAGGCACACCCTGAAGACTCCCGCTTCCAATACAGGTCAGGAAAGACTAGTATAGCTTTCAGGGGAACCAGGGCTTCTCCAGGAGTTGCCACCCTTTGGTCTGTATAGGAGCTACCCTGACTTGGAGAAATGGGTACAGACTTAGGGGTCCTTCCTGACAGGCAAGAAGGGTGTTTTAGAGCCGGGCGGTGGTGGCGCACGCCTTTAATCCCAGCACTCGGGAGGCAGAGGCAGGCGGATCTTTGTGAGTTCGAGACCAGCCTGAGAGCTAGTTCCAGGACAGGCTCCAAAGCCACAGAGAAACCCTGTCTCGAAAAACCAAAAAAAAAAAAAAAAAAAAAGAAGGGTCTTTTAGGTAGGTGCCTGGCTCATGATAAACTCCTTTAATGATCTTTACCTCTCTGAGCTATGGTGAGGGGAGAAGTATATACAGGGCCCACGGAGCTATCCATGAGTACTGGGGTTCACCAAAGTCGCAGAACCATAGGTAATAGTTAAGAAGTGCTGAAGGTCTGCAAAGGACTAGAACTGACTCTGCGGTGCATTCCTCTTCCCACCCTATCTTCCACAGCCTCTGGCATCTCTACCCGCTCTGAGGTATCACCTAGGGTGTCCTTCCTTTGACATCTCCTAACTACCAAGAACTTCAGGACAGAATCCATGGCCAGTAGATTCCTCTCTGCTCAGCTCTGGACAAACAGTTAGCAGACTGACTACGGAGGTCCTCCTGGTTCAGGCTCCTATCTAAGCAACAGGCTCCTGATGCTCCTGAGACCCGTGTAGCTGAAGCTGAATGCCTCAAGGGCCTAATCATGACCACCAGATGCTTGCTACACTTGCACAGCCCGGCACAAAGCCAGATGTCGGCAGATGAGAATCAAGGAGTTTACTAATGCTTACAATAAATCACATTAAGCCTGAAATCTGATCTTTAGTCCCTTAATATGGTTGTGTGCTAGCTGGCAGGTCCCAAAAGGTAAGTCGGCAGGAGAACCAGCTATAGATAGGCCTTTGTGTTGCTGGGGTTTTTTTGGTTTTGTTTGTTTGTTGGTTGGTTGGTTTGGTTTGGTTTTTCAAGATAGACTTTCTCTGTGTAGCTCTGACTGTCCTGGGCTCTCGCTACAGACCAGGTTGGCCTCGAACTCAGAGATCGCCTGCCACTGCCTCCCAAGTGCTGGGATTAAAGGCTTGTGTCACTACACTACAAGGCTTTCATATCTGTCTTTCTAAGGCAATCTTTTCAAGAGCTGAGCAGCCTCTGGTTGCCCTGGTCTTCCTTAGGAGAGCACTCTGAGTCACTGTCCCTGACCACACAGCAAAACACCTGCCTATGTACCCAGCTGCTGAGCACCTGTTAAGTTCCCGGTACCATAGGTCTCCATGGGGCATTACTACCACTGAAATATAGCGAAACAAACATGGAAATTAGTCATGTCAGGTGGTGGTCAGCATTAAGTAAAAATCAGGTGAGGGGTTTGTCAGAGAATGCTGAGGTAGTACTAGGGAGGAGCTGGACAGGAACAGCCCCGTGGTGAGGTTGTGTTTGAGAAGAGGCACAAATGAACTGGGGGGAAAGGCTGTCCCTGTGCAAATGTTCCAGACAGAAGGACTGACAAGAATAAAGGCTCCGTGACAGGGACATTTCCAGCCTGCTCACCCAAGCATGTGCAAATCAACACAGCAGGGAACAAGGCCGGAAAGGTAGCAGGCCAACCCCACTGGGCACTGTGGGCCATGATAAGAAGTCTGCATTTTACAGTCAGTGAGAGGAGATCCTGGATGGCTTTAAGGAGTGACAGTGTTGGACTCATGCGTTGAAAACATGGCTGCGGCTGTGGGTGGAAACAACCTGTGGAGCTGGGGGAGCTGATGGAGGTGAAAGCGCCCTGTTCAGCAGGCTGAGGAGGCCTGCATGAGAAGTAATGTGATGTGGAGCACAGTGGGGGAACAGAGCTGGCAAGAAGTGCCCAGATTTTATTTTGAGGGGACAGCTGACTGCTACGGGTTGCTGATCTTGACTGAGATTCAAGGCACTGGAGCCAGGGATAACTTCAGTTATCAAGTTATCAAGGTTTTGGCTTGAGTGGCAGGAAGATCAGATATCCCATCATAGACAGGATGGTAGGAAGAGGAGAGTAGAAAGAAAGCCAAGAACCCAAGAGCTTTAGGCATTTTGGCTTTTGGGGGAGGTGCTGTGGGTGGAACCTGGGGTGTTGCCTATAGAGGTGAGTGCTCTTTGACTGAACTACACCCCCAGCCAGTATGTTACATTTGAAGTGTTTGCAATGCATCCTAGTGAAGATTGGGTATAGACAGAGGATATAGTAAATCTGGAAGTCTGGAGAGGTCTAAATTTGAGATATAGTTTTGGGGAACTTTCAAGTGGCATTTAAGGTCACAAGAATGAGCTGGGCACCATGGTACTCGGGTGTAATCCCAACACTCTAGAACCTGATTCAGGACTGAAGTTTCAAAGTGAGTCTGTCAACACAACAAGACCTTGCTCCAAAAAATTCCCAGCACTTGGAAGACAAAGGCAAGCAGATCTCTGTGAGTTCAGGGCCAGCCTGGTTTATGTAGAGAATAACTTAACAATTAGGGTTACATAGACAGATCCTAATAAGTCTTTTAAAAAATCCACCCATCAATCAATATATCAGTTTATTAAGATTATAGAGAGCTGGACAGTGGTGGCGCATGCCTTTAATCCCAGCACTTGGGAGGCAGAGACAGGTGGATCTCTGTGAGTTTGAGGCCAGCATGGTCTAATGGTGCAGGAGAATTATCTGTATTGTCAATCATGTTTTAAATAAACGCTGATTGGCCAGGCACAAGGTATAGGCGGGAAAACCAGACAGGAAGTAGAGGTGGTGCAAGGAGAACAGGAGAATTTTGGGAAGCAGGAAGTTTCCCTGGCATTCCTGCGCAGATCTCCAAGGAGGCAACATGTAAGCTGCCCAGCTGAGACAAGGTACTGCCCATGTGGCTGACAATGGGTTAATATAAGTTATGGGAGCTGGTAGGAAGACTGAGCTAATGGGCCAATCAGTTGATAACCTAATGTAGACTCTGTGTGATTTTCTTTGGGGCTTGCTGGCTGTGGGGTACTGGGCGGGACAGAAACCCCAACGAGCAGGCCCTCATGTTACAGTCTAAAGAGTGAGTTCCAGGACAGCCAAGGCTAAACTGCGAAACTCTATTTCTGGGGGGAGGGAGATATAGAGAGAAGAGGGATCCAAGGACAGCCCAGCCCTATACTTAGGCCAAAAGAATGGGAGAGGAAGACCAGAGCAGGTAGAAGGGGTGGAGGGCTTAAGAGTCTTGGCAGAGGCTTTCAACCTTTAGGTATTCCCAAGAAACTGATAAAATGCAATTTGAGAGGGTCCTCCTGGATTCAGCCACACAGAAGTCCCTGGAGCACTGGTCAGAACAGCACTGTGGTGTGATGAAGAGCCGGCCTGGAAAACTGGTCAGAACAGCGCTGTGGTGTGGTGGTAAGGGCCAGCCTGGAGAACTGGGAACAAGGAGCTTGTCGGTTTTGGTTTGTTGTTAAAGGGAGGAAAGATTTATTTTGGCTCATGGCTAAAGTCAGCATTGTGCTAGGGAAGGGTAGTGGCAGAAGTAGCCATGAAGAAGAACAGTCTGGAGTGCCTCACAAATTCCACACCATTCTATCATTCCAGTTTTAGTGCCTGTGCTGCCGGGGTGAGTGGATGCCAATTCTGCGAGGAACAACAAACACTTTGTTGTGAAGGAATGGGGACTGGAGTGCAGCTAGAAAGGGATGAGATCAGAGGAACCGTTCATTTTTGGTCTTTGTTTCAGATGGAGTAGGCTAGTAGCTTAATTACACAGTGCACACAATCAGGAGTGGTCCCCAGGATAGGAAGGAATGCAGTTTGTGAGTGAGGTCATGGTTACAGTAGGGAAGTCTGGAGACTCTAGGGAAATCTACTGTGAACATGCAGGAGGAGGTATAGGAAGGGGATGCCTTGAGGGATGGGGATACTGGAGGAGCAGCCGCTCACTGAGAGCCTGGCACTGCTGGGCAGGGTGGCAGCTTTGCAAAGTGCTGTCCCACTATACTGAATACTGTTATCAGTGAGGCCCAAGGACAGTCTCATTAGATGAGCATTGTCCATGCCTTACAGATAAAGAAACTGAGGCTGAGAGGGAAAATGCCCTGCACACTCAGCAAACAGCACAGGTAGCCTTCCCAGCTGCCCCACCAGGCTAGCCAAACACCTGCACTCCAGATGTTTACAATGGACTTGGTGAGATAAGGCCCATGTGTGGGGTGTAACACAAGTCCTGCCCCCAGGCAATCTAGGAGTCTACAGACACAAAGATGCCGATTCTCAGGAAGCAGAGAACATCTGAGAGGGGATAGAGCAGCCATCCTGCAGAAACCCCCGGTGCAAATGACTCCTGCTCCATTGGAGTTGCCCGGCTTACCCAAGCCTTTGGACCCAGCATCCCTACTTCCTAACCCGCTGCAGCATGGATGTGGACTCTTGAGTACTCTGGCTAGTTTTGTCTTTTGTCTTTTTGAGGGCAAAGATGAAACAGGGTTTCTCTGTGTAGCTCTGGAGCCTGTCTGGCCAAATTTTATCTTTTTAAAATCTGCCAGTTTTTAAGCCTGGTGGCCATAGTGACACATGCCTTTAATCCCAGCACTTGGGAGACAGAGACAGGCAGATCTCTGAGTTCAAAGCCAATCTGGGCTATAGAGGGAATTACAGTATAGCAAAGGTAACAGAGAAATCCTGTATTGAAAAAATAAATATTTTTAAATTTTTATTTAAATCTGCCAATTTTATATTTGACTCCAGTCTCCAGTAATATGTTTGAAGCAGCTGTTTTGATCTAAAAATAAATGAAAACCCTTCAGCAAGATGTATCTGTGTGACCTAAGGCTGACTTCATAAGTTTCTGATATATGTCACAGCCTAGTGTGTTCTGAGTAGCACTATGTAACAGAAACTAAATACTCACCTGGAGGAAATGGAAGTATCTGGTCCTTTAAGGGTAAGCTAGAGCCGGCAGGCAGATAATGGCATTCTGGGTTGCACAAACAGAAAGTTGGGGAAGTGGGGGTGTTCGGTGTTGGTTTTGTTTGTTTGTTTGTTTTTTGAGACAGGGTTTCTCTGTAGCTTTGAAACCTGTTCTGGAGCCGGGCTGTGGTGGCACACGCCTTTAATCCCAGAAATCAAACTAAGATGGGGGCATGGACAGTCAGGAGCTATGTGTGCAGAGGTGTGCCATGTGAGTGGCAGTACAATCAAAAGCTAGCATCTGGGGGCTGAAGAGATGGCCAGCCAGGTTAAGAGCACTTGTTGCTCTTGCAGAAGAGCTGACTTTGGTTCCCAGCACCCATGTGACAGGTCACAACAACTCATAACCCTAGTTCCAAGGGTCTGACACCCTCTTCTGGTCTCTGCTGGTACCAGGCACACAAATGGTACACATACATACACACGGGCATAACATAAAACAACAATAACTACCAGCAAACATGCTGTGCTTACGTGCTCAGCACTGGTCTGTGTGTATTTTATCCTCACAGCTGCTCCACACACAACTATATCACTTCTTACACAGTTATTTTAAAGAGGATGCTCAGGCGGAGAGGGGTGAAATAGTTGCTCTGGGCAGCACAGCGTATGAGGTTTGATCCCAGTGTCCAGTTCCAGCCAAGCCTGTACTCTTTGCTATATGTGATAAAGCCAATGAGGCAGGCTCAGATCAAGAAAGGGCTCGTGAGCTGAACAGTATCTATGGTAATGAGAGTATCTGAAGGTTTCTGGGTAGAAAAGACAAGATCAAGAGAGCCATCCTAAAAAGTCTGTCTGGCTGGGTATGAAAGAATGAAAGAAAGACTGTCACCCAGCATGGTGGCACACACCTTTAATCCCAGAATTCAGGAGACAGAGGTACGCAGATCTCTGAGTTTGAGGTTAGCCTGATCTAGATAGCAAGCTACAGGATATCCAGGGCTACATAAAGAGAGCCTATCTAAAGAGAGAGAGTGGTGGAGGGGAGAAAGAGAAAGTGTGTGTGTGTCTTGCAGCAGGGGGAGTGTTACTGTAGGGAGAAAGACCAAGTAGGAGGCTCCTGAATACTCAAGGCGTGGAGTACCACAACCTTGGATTAACAAGGACAATGGAAGTGACGAAGAATGCTGTGAAGAAAGTTGGCAAAGACTAGTATTTGGGAATCAAAGAACAGGAGGAGGTACCAGATAGGACTCTGCCATGAGCAGGGAAAGCAGTGATGGGAGGGAGACGGGCTGCACTTTATGCATGGTCACCCTGAGATGATGACAGATATCCTGATGAAAAGTCAGAAAAGAGGACAGGGGAGGGGGTGACATCCAGACAGAGGAGACTCATGTACACAGAAGTGACCACTGATCCCAAGAATGTGGGTAAATCTGTTGTGAGTGGAGTCAGAAAAAGGTGCGAAAACAGCACTTAAGAAAATTCTCTCTAGAGGGAGGTGAAAGAAAATCCCCACCCAGAAGGAAAGTCTCAGAATGACAGAAAGACCAGTGCGGTGCAATGTCACCAAGGCTAATGCGGCAGTCAGCTGTAGAGCTCTCTGGGCAGGTGCCGTCAGGAAGAACTTTCAGAGACAAGACTCATCCAACATCAAGGATGTTTGACATCCTTCATTGAAATCATAAATGTGGGCTGGAGAGATGGCTCAGAGGTTAAGAGCACTGACTGCTCTTCCAGAGGATCCCGAGTTCAATTCCCAGCAACCACATGGTCGCTCATAACCATCTATGATGAGATACAGCGCTCTCTTCTGACATGCAGGTGTACATGCAGGCAGATACTGCATACATAATAAACAAACAAATAAATAAAACTTTGAAAAAGATCATAAATGCAGCTATCCCTTCCAGTCTCTATCTGAAAACCAACCCTGCAGGTTCACTCATATGTGTAAAATAATGCTTCTAAAGCTATTGACTGTAACACTCTTTGTGAGAGCAGAACATAAACACCAAAAACAGCGGGGCCTGGTGGAGTTTATGTACCTGATGGATAAGTTCCACAGAGTTCTTCATGTACTGACTTATTTGAGTTAATTCTAAGACATATAGAGAAGTAAGAAAAGAGATTTGTAGAAAAATATGTATTTGAGCAAAAATATGCATGTATAAGGCTGAATGTGTGGCTCAGTAGTAAAATATACATTTAGTGTATATAAGGTCCGGGGTGTGGTCCCAGCAAAAGACACACATACACAATTTGTTTTATGTATGCAGTCTCTCTAAAAAGGCAACCAAGAAATTAATCAGTGGTAAATGCACCACCAAACAGATAATCTGAGTTTGAGCCTCATGACACACAGTGGAAGGAGAAAACCTCACAAGTTGTCCTCTGACCTCCACACATGCACCATGGCATGTGCCTCCATTACCACTAAAACCAAATAAATACTATTTTTTAAAAAAAGGAATTTATGCCGGGTGGTGGTGGCGCACGCCTTTAATCCCAGCACTCGGGAGGCAGAGGCAGGTGAATCTTTGTGAGTTCGAGACCAGCCTGATCTACAAGAGCTAGTTCCAGTGCAGGCTCCAAAGCCACAGAGAAACCCTGTCTTAAAAAACCAAAAAAAAGGAATTTATATTATTAGTTGCTGATGTGGGGTGTCCTTCTGTATGCTGTGAAAATATGTTGCTTTTATTGGTTGATGAATAAAGTGGCTTTGGTCTATAGCAAGGCAGAAGATAGCTAGGCAGGAAAGCCAAACTGAATACAGGGAGAAAGAAGGGCAGAGTCGAGAGAAAGACACGAGCCAGCAGTCAAAGAAACAAAATGCCAGCAGACCGGTAAAAGCCACAGTCACATGGCAATACATAGATTAATAGAAATGAGTTAATTTAAAAGTAGGAGCTAGTTAACAATAAGCCTGAGCAATAGGTCAAACAGTTTGTAATTAATATTAAGCTTCTGTGTGACTATTTAGGGACTGGGCAGCCAGGAAGTGAAAGAGTTGCCTCCATTTACAAGTTGCCTTTGACAGGACAGGAAGGTAATTTTTGCCTTAGAAATCATGACTAAATAAATAAATGGTATAGTCTTTAATCTCAGGAATCTCTTACCTTGTTTATTTTTTTATTCATTTATTTTTGGTTTGGGCCTTTTATTATTTTTGTTTGGTTTGGTTTGGTCTTTTTTGTTTTTTTTTCTCCCCACCCCCAGCAATCAGGAAGCAGAGGAATGTGGATCTGTGAGTTCAAAGCCAGCCTGATCTACTCAGTGAATTCAGCTAGGGCTAGAATATGAGGCCCTGTCTCAAAAAAAAGAAGAAAAAAATTTGAGTAATAATTTTGAATTATTTAATTAAATTTCCTATTTAATCAATGAAAAAAACCCTTATTACTAGATTCATGCCTATGTGTTTAAAGAATATTAATATTACCAGAAATTCCCAGGTGTGATAAAATATATTTATAATCCCAGCATTTGGAAGATTGGGGCAGGAAGATCAAGAGTTTAAGACCAGCTTCAGCTACACAGTGAGCATGGGTTCCTTGAAACCTAGTCCAAAAAAATGATGAGGATGATAATGGTGATGGAGAAGGAAGAAACATGGGGTCAAAGGCCACTGTGCTGTGCGCCACAGCATCTCTGAATTTACAGCGCTGCCCTGTGTTACGTTCACTGGGAGGGAAGGGGCTCCTGCCTAGTTGTGGGGTAGGAATCCTTTCCAAACACTCTTCCTAGCAGTCCAGTTCCCCCTTCACATGGCAGTGTCAGCACAGGCACAGGGGCCAACTTGTCAAGGCAGTTGTTAGCAGAAGTTCTAGCATGAACACAGGTGCTTTTGTTTAGCTGGTTAGCAAGCACACATAGGACACCTGTTGGTGTGGGCAGCATGTGGAAGAAAGACACCCCCCCCCCGCCAATCTAGTAACCTCAGACAACACCCTCTGCCAGCCAGATGCAGCGGAAACAGGTAGATGCTCAAAATAGCCTGGCTCTGGGAGGGAACGTCTGAAGGCAGTGTGATGACGGCCAATGCCAGTGCTACAACTTCCCCTAAGAATCGCTCCAACAAACAAAGCAGTGTGTGCACAAGTGTGCACTGTGGCATTATGTGCATGGCAGCATACTGAGAACCCCTCCCACCCTGTCTACCGGGGGCTGATTAAACAGCCTGCCCAGCATGTCGCCACAGTTAAAGAGGCAGATTTCCTGGCTGATGTGCAGTGATTGGTTTCCAAGATAAATTGTAAAATATGTAGTCAACTCCTTTGTCGGGGGGGGGGAGTAAACTATGTATTTGATTTAAAAAAAGAAAATCGAAGCTGGGCGGTGGTGGCCCACGCTTCTAATCCCAGCACTCGGCAAGAGCTAGTTCCAGGACAGGCTCCAAAGCCACAGAGAAACCCTGTCCCAAAAAACAAAAACAAAACAAAACAAACAAACAAACAAAAATCGAAGAAGGGTAAGACAGCAATGTTGAGGCAGATAAGAAGGTGAGGTGGCTGCAAAGCCGAGCTTCTCTAAGGCTGTTTTACAGTTTGGCTCTTGACCTATGTTCAAGATGTTATATGAAGGGACTTCTAGGACCTAAAATAAACAAAACAAAACAAACAAACAAACAAAAATCGAAGAAGGGTAAGACAGCAATGTTGAGGCAGATAAGAAGGTGAGGTGGCTGCAAAGCCGAGCTTCTCTAAGGCTGTTTTACAGTTTGGCTCTTGACCTATGTTCAAGATGTTATATGAAGGGACTTCTAGGACCTAAAATAAACAAAACAAAACAAACAAAAAAACCCAAACAAGCAAACATAAAGAACCCACAGATGTTGAGAAACCGATCACATGCTGTGAAAACGTGGTGTGGGAAGGAGGGAGAAAATCTTCTAGAGTGGGATTTGGAGTTGGAGCAATGTGCATTTAATGTGCTCACCTTTGCTGAGGTGCAGTTTATCTGCAACATTACAGTTGTTGGTTTTTGTTTGTTTGTTTTGGTAGTGTTGAGATCAAGTCCAGGGCCTTGTGCAAACTAGGCAAGTGGGATCAGATACCCATACCTCCAAATTGGATTTTAAGTGCACATCTTTGATAAATGTACATACACACTACCATAACCACCAACCCATGATGATCTAGAACATCCATTAGTCCAGAAAGCTTCTTACTTTTCTTTGTATCTAACTCTTCCCTCATTCTATGCCCTTTGGTTTCTGTAACCAGAGCCATATTTTGTCTTTCCTAGAACTCACAAATACCACCATGAGCATGTCTGGTTCATTTCACTTTATAATATCTACAAGAGGGCTAATGAGATGGCTGGGCAAGCCAGGCAACCTGAATTTGATTTCTGGAACTACATAGGTGAGAACTCACTCCACAAAGCCATCCTCTGGACTACACAAAGCCGGCCTCTGACCTACATAAAGTTGTTCTCTGACCTATACATGCATGCCCCCAATAAAACTATTTTAAAGATTTAAAAACTCACAGTCTCCATGAGATTCAGCCACGCTGTTGTGTGCAGGGCACTTCACTGCGTGTGGAGTGGGGAGCAGTGAGAAGGGAGACAGGGGTGTCATCCAGAAGAGGAGGCCTGTAAAAATAAAGTAAAAACAAAGTAGAGGGAGAACAGAGGAAAAGAGAGAAAAGGGGATGGGGAAGGAGGTTCAGGTCACTCTGTCCCTCCCTACCCCCAGCCGGGAGCAGAAGTCAGTAATGCACAGTGGGCTCAGGAGTGAGATCAGAAGGTAGAATGGTTTGTGCTTCGCCAGCCAGGTAGCTGGGAGAATGAGTGAGTCCTTTGTTACGCAGGCCTAGTTAGGTAGGAAGGAATACTTGATGACTCCATCCCCATGGCCACAGGCCATAGGCCTGGGGGAGAGGTGGGTAACAAATGAGTCAAGCTGAACTCAATTAATTTTATGGCTGAGTAATATTCCATTATGTGAATAAGCCCAAATGAATTAGCCATTTATCAGCTGGTGGACATTTTCAATCATTTCTAGTTTGGGCCCTGATGAATAGAGCTGTTATAAACAGGCATGTACAAGCCTTTGAACACGTTTCCTATTGCTCCTTAGGAAATGTCAAAAAAATTAGATTACAGGGTTGTATGTCATATGGGTATTTTATTTATTTATTTACTTTTGATGATGTATTTTATTTCATGTGTATGAATGCTTTGCCTGCGTGTACAATATGTGCACATCTGGGGTCTACGGAGACCAGAAAAGGCATCAGATCCCCAGGAGCTGGAGTTACAGAGGATTGTGAGCTGTCTGTAGCTGCTGGGAACCCACCCCAAGTCCTCTAACCACTGAGTCATCTCTCCAGCCCATGCATATTTTACTTTAGAATAAATAGTAAATTCATCTCCCAAAATGAGTCTACCACTTTACATTCCCAACGGCATACAGGACAGTTTTAGGGGGTGGAGCTCAGTGGTTCCTAACATGCTTGTCTAGTATATGTGAAGTCCTGAGCTCCATCCCAGTATTGAAGAGTGGGAGAGATTTGTGAGCCTTATAGCCTCACCAACATTTGGTGGTGCCAACCTTTTAGGTTTCAGTCATTCTTTTAAAAAATGTTGCTGAGTGGTGGCTGGTAATGCAAACCTTTAATTCCAGCATGTGGAAGGCAGAGACAGCCTGGTCTACAGAGTAAATTCCAGGCTACACAGAAAATCCCTATCTCAAAAAATCAAAATCAAAAATAAAATAAAAATGTCTTTATTGGGGCTGGATAGATGGCTGTGCAGCTGAGTTTACTGTTCTGTCAGAGAGCAGGGTATGACATGTATGTGTTCAGGTGTGTAGTCAGAAGGCAGGGTAGGACATGTATGTGCGCAGGTGTGCAGTCAGAGAGCAGGGTATGATATGTGTGTGTTCAGGTGTGTAGTCAAAGGGCAGGGCATGATCTATGTGTGCAGGTGTACAGTCTCAGAGGGCAGGGTTCAGCATATATGTGTGCAGTCAAAGGGCAGGGCATGACACGTATGTGTGCAGGTGTGCAGTCAGAGGGCAGGGCATGACACGTATGTGTGCAGGTGTGCAGTCAGAGGGTGGGGCATGGCATGTATGTGTGCAGGTGTGCAGTCAGAGGGCAGGGTACAGCATATATGTGTGTAGTCAGAGGGCAGGGCATGTTCTATATGTAAGCATGTGTGCAGTCAGGTAGGCAGGGCATGACACATATGTGTGCAGGTGTGCAGTCAGAGGGCAGGGCATGACATGTATGTGTGCAGGTGTGCAGTCAGAGGGCAGGGCATGACACGTATGTGTGCAGGTGTGCAGTCAGAGGGCAGGGCATGACA
>JAQHUG010000205.1:3121615-3136105 GCA_028555095.1 Dicrostonyx torquatus | reverse complement strand
TTTTTTTTTTTTTTTTTTTTTTGGTTTTTCGAGACAGGGTTTCTCTGTGTGAAGGTGATTCTTAAGACCCAAACATCCTCAAGAACTAGCATCAAATGTCCAAAGGAAGTCCAGCCTTAAGGACTGGCTTCATTTGTCCAGGTAAGCAACACAGTTCCTGCTTCCTCACAATTAACTCCCTGTGCCAACAGAACCACAAGTCTGATGCCCGTTATATGCCTGCTCCCCCTGCACCTGTTAATGGGCAGGATGGCTAACATTTACCCAGGCTGTACCCAGATGAGGAGATAGCACTGGCTACCCCTTTCCCTCCCCCAACACACCACTTAACCAAAGGTCTGTCACAGGACACCTGAGAGACATGAGAAAGCTGGAGCAGGTAGGAGAGGGGACGTGTGGTGGAGAAGGATCTGATTGAAAGACAGATGGCTTTGTCACCAAATGGAAAAATACTTAGTATGAAAATGGTTTTATTTATCAGGACAAAGCCAGATACTATTTGACTATAAAAAACTTGACTGGCCAGAGATCTTCAAGAATAAGAAGACTCCCTTTAGCCCAGTGCCCTGTGACCTTGAGGGCCACGGAAGAACTCAGGGCAGCAGCAGAGACTCTGGTTGGCTGTGGGGGTAAGGGGACTGTGAGCCCCTCAGAGCCTGTGGGGCTGGGGACTGAAAGTGCTGTCTGCCTTTGTGGCCACTGGTCCCCTGGCCTAGCTGCCTTTAGGACTGTGGTAGGAGAGGGTAGAAGGAGCAGGATGGAATGGCCAGAAGTCGAGGGCAAGGGGGACATGAATCAGAAACTTGCCCTAGAAATTTCTGGCTTTAATTCCATGGCTACATAAAGTGTTAGAGAGTTTGTGGGAAATGAAACTAGGGTGTTACTACCCTTAAAGGCACCTGGAATGGGTCTACCCATATACCTTATGTAGAAAAAGTCTTGAGCCCTTGACTGGTAGACCTGGGTCTGAGACCTAAGGCTGCAGGAAATGACAGAGGTCTAGGGACTGCTAGGGAGGAGCTATGTGGAGTGTGTGGGCCCATGGGTGCAAAGGGTGCTCATTTGAGGAGTCTGCTTAGTGTCTAGGGGACATAGTGTAGAGGCCTAGGCCCCACCCTCCTCTCTGCTGTCGTCTACACTGGCCTGCCTCACCACTCTCCGGAGCCTCGGTGGAGAAGACATACCAACCTCCCCCTGCCCTTGCCCCTGCTCTTGGAAGGCCCGGGTTCTGCTGGCCACCAGGGCAGCACTGTGAAGGGCAACCACAGACTGGCGAGACTTCAGGGCAGGCCAAGGCCCCCTGCGAACTTGCTGACCACCTTTGGCTGTTGAAAGCTGAGAGAAGCGGTGAAGAGGCTCTTCATCTGAAGACTCATGGGAAGAGAAAACCTGGGTGGGGAAAGAAAAGCCACAGGGCGCTTAGAGCCACACTTGCCAAGGAAAAAGCAGCGCCCAGCCCATTCCTTGGCTCACCTGTTTGAGCTTTCTTCTGCTCCCTAGAACCTGACTGCAGCCACCTTCCCCTCTCACCCCTCTGCCTTTGCACATTCAATCCAGTGAGCCACAGCTGCAACCCTGACAGGTGCCAGACCTGAAAGGAGCTCTGTGGACACCAGTAGCTGGGTGCCTCCCAGGACACTTGCCTCTGACAATACCTGCCATTATTCCCATGCCTCCCTATCGGTCCATACGCAGCACCTAAACATTCTGCCTGCTGCACAGAGTCCTTTTTTTGGGTCAGCCATGTGACCTCATGTCACATGTGAGGCCTGGCTTCCTCAGGCAAGGGCCAGCTTCCTGTCCTAGCTTGTGCCCAACAACACACAGCACACAACATGCTTGTGACTTAATCAGTAGGTGGACTGTGGGAGTGCAAAGGCCCTCCTCTGCTGTCCTTTGCTGTGTGGCTCCTCAGCACATAGGACGAACTTCAGGAATGTTCTCCCCTATGCTCTCTATGCAGGGAGCTTTTCCAGCCATCAGCTGGCAGTGGAGCTCATGGCCTGAGAGTGATGCTCACTCCAAAGCTAAAACCAAGGCCCTTAGGAAATGAGCCAGTTTGTCAGGCTGGGACTGGACTCTTCCAAGTCAGACCTGCAACTGCTTAGCCCCTGGGGCCACTGTTCTTGCCTGGCTTGGCATAAAAGGAGGAGCCCAAAGGTGGTCCCCGTCCTTAGTTACTCAGGGTGTCTTGGGTTGCCTGGCACAGAAAAATGTAAGGTGGTCAGTGTGGAAGAGGCAAGACAACACCCTACTGTGAGGGCCCTAAGTCAAGCTCCAGCACTTGCTCCCATACTCTCTTCTGCAAGACAGAGCTCTCTAGCCCAGACTCACCTCAGGCAGGTCTCCAGCCTCTGGGGTACTCTCTGGCTCTGAAGAGGGCTCCAGGAGACTGATGGAGCGCATGACTCCTCGGAGATTGATGCGGGGCCTCAGCCCAAGTTCTTCTTTGGGGGTTTCCTTGCTTTCCTCAAAACCCATAACCATTACCTCCCCACTGCCTCCTGGTTCTGGTGGAAGAGGTGGCAATGGTGTCGAAACTTCAGGTGCCACAGGCTCCTCGGGGGAGACCACACCCACTTTCTGCTCCCAGACATGGCTCTGCCGGCTGTGAGGAGGTGGCTCTGAGTCAGCTTTGAGTAACATAGCAGCCACCCCCCAGTATATACATCAACATCTGTCTCCCTTGTCCCCTCCCCCATACCTGGCAGTTAGAATGCCCTGGTAGGTCTGTAGCTGGCGCAGGAAGCCAGGGTTGGGGCGCACGATGGGCCGGAGCTCCTGCACATGGATCAGGGCTTGTTCCAGGCTCCAGCCATACTGTTTCATGGCATAGGCCAGCACCGTGGCAGCAGAACGGCTGACACCCATCTTACAGTGGACTAGCACCCGAGTGCCCTGTGCTCTGTGGAGGTGGGATGTGATCAGACCATTCTCCCTCAACCCCAGTAGCCTGTAGACTGGCAAGGGGCAGATAAGGGCATAGGACCCAGCAGAGAGGACATGAGGATAGAGAGGGCAATGAAGGAAACAGAACCAAGGGCAAGATGAGCAGGAGGAGGGCACCAGTCCCCACCGGGAGCTGGGCTTAGCCAGTTCTGTGTGAGCTGGGGCAGCAGAAGCTGGGAGGAGCAAAACCTGGCATCCTCAATGAAGCGGTGTGTCTCCTTCCAGTAGGGCAGCAGCTGTGTGGACTCCTCATCCCAGACACGCACATTGTGATAGGTGAAGCGGTCAGGGAAGAAGTTGTCAATCTCTCGGGCCATGTTCAGGATGTGGCTTATCCTGTACCGGGGGTCCAAAACCAGACTGATGTGGCCAAGGAACCAGGCTCACTGGCCATTTCCATTTGGTTCTTGGTTCTGAGTCAGGGGATGACAACACTTGGAGCAGGAAGAAAGCTGAGCCAGCCAGCAGCCAATTGACCTTGGGCACACTGTTTGACTCTGCTGGGAATGAGTTTCCCTGATGAGGCGGCAACACTAACCCTCTTCCATGATTCTGATGGCAGCTGATTCTGAGAACTTAAGCTGAGGTTAGGGGCTCTCAGCAACAGGTGATAAAGGCTATAGCAGGTCTCCCAGAAGCCCATGGTGGGAATGGCAGGTTCCTTTCAGAAGTGGCAATCATATCCCTACTAGAAGGTATTTTCTTCTGCCTGAAGAGGTGGCCAGGTAGGAAGGAACCTCTTCTGCTTGGCAAGAGTCCACCAGCGCCCCTTGTCTCAGCACAGCTCAGACCTCACTTCTGCACTATCAGGTGTGCTTAGTGGGGCCGTTGGCCAGGCTGTTGAGGCCTTAGAGCCCAAGTGACTTCAACATCCCCAGGACTAGATTAAAGCAGAAACAGCAGTGCTGAGGGTGATCTCAGGTTCCAGAAACTGGCCACGGAAGGCTGAGAGAATGACTGGAGTCCTAAGGCTGGGAACCCTACCTGTTTCTCTGAAGTTCCTCCAGATTGGCAGCATTCCACTCGGAGCCCTGCGGAGTGGGAACAGAAGAAGAGCACCGGGCTCCCGTGGTTTGCCTCTAGCTACAGAACCTGTCACAGCAGCTGCATGGGTGACCTGGTCCCTACCTCTAACAGCCTGCACTCACCAAGTAGAGGTGGGGGAAGATGCGGGAGGCACGGTCTTGTTGGGCCATGAGCAGCAACATCTGGTTGTCAATAAAGTCACGGTACTGCTGGAGAGGGCATCCCAGACGCAGCTCCAGGGCCTGGCGGATCTATGGGTATGGTGCAAAGGAGAGAGTCCAGGACCCCATGTCTGTGAAGCTTCTGAGGATGGTACCCTGTCCCATCTACACAGAGCTAAAGTCAGGATTGGGGAATGCCTCAGGGCTGGAGGAAAGTAAAATGAGAAAGGCTCTAAAAAAAAGTGAGTCTCAGGCCCCAGACCCAGCCACCCTGCCCACCTCTTTGGAAGTGACATTCTCTAGGTCACTGCTGTCCAACACCTGCCACAACTCAGCCAGGATCGCCTGCTCCATCTGCTCCTGTTCTGAGGCCCTGGTAGTGATCCTTTAGTAAAAGACCTTTCCCTCACTGTGGTCCCACCCCCCTCCTCCATCCCTCCCCTCCCCAGTACTGACTGTCCAGGCTCAGCAATAGGTGGTCGCAGGGACTCCAAGTCAGACATGGCCATCCACTCATTGAGGCAACCCTGGTCAGAGTTCAGTTTCTCCTGATAGTGAGTGGCCCAGACAAGGGCACTGCCCCCAGGCACAAGGCCACTGCCTAGAGCCGCCTCACATGCCTGGTGCAACACCTGCAGTGTGGCCCTGGGACAAGAAAGAGAGGCTAAGACACTTGGTCTTACTTAGTTCCCTCTCTGGGCCTGAAAGGCATCTCCCAAGAAGAGGCTGGCCTAAGGCTAGCCTGCTGCAGCACGTACCACATGGTCTGGATGGAGATGGGCTTGAAGATCCGGCTCAGACCACCAGATGTCACACTGAAGCCCCTGCAGGAGACCCAGGGACCAAATACCAGGCTCTCAGAGAACCTGCTCATTTGTCAGGTGTGGAAAGGCTGAGGCCCAGAGTTAGGTGACTTTCCCAAGATCATGCAGTAAAAGAATAGTCCCAGCTCTAGTCCCATTGCTTTTTAATGCCTGCCTCCCCTTTCTCCTCTTCCTCCTCCTGTTGCCATTGCTTACCCATCGCCGTCCAGGTAGACCTGGGTATCACTCCAGAGGGGCAAGACCAGGCCCAGAGTACAGCTGTGAGAGCTAATGGGACAGGAAAGACATTGGCCCTTAGCACCTCACATCTCTGCCCCAGCCCTCCTCTCCCTGCTCCTACCTCCTGTCAGGAAAATCCACCCCCAGAAGAATGGTCTCCTGACTCAGACACTCTCCTGTGGATACTACCAGCAGGTAACGGAGTCTTGGGGGCCGGGCTGCCTCCAGCTGGGCTGCCTGAGAAAATGAAAGACACCCAGAATCACAGGAGCTCCTGGCTCTGTTCCTTCACTCCTACACAGACACATCTTGCTCTTTGCTAGCCCCTGCTCCCCCCAGCTCCCATAGAGCTCATTGGTGGCTACTTGAAGACACAGGGATACTCAAATTTTGCAGTTTATGGCCTACAAAGGGAGTTCCAGGACAGCTAGCATTGTTACACAGAGAAACCTTGTCTCGAAACACTGTTCCCCCAAAAAAGAGGGGAAGATAGCATTAATAGAGGCAGCCTCATTGTTCTCCCCGCCCAAGGCAGCCTTATTTCTGCCTAGCAAAGAGTTTTATTATTTTTTTAAAAATATGTTACTTGGGGCTGGAAAGATGGCTCAGAGGTTAAGAGCATTGCCTGCTCTTCCAAAGGTCCTGAGTTCAATTCCCAGCAACCACATGGTGGCTCACAACCATCTGTAATGGGGTCTGGTGCCCTCTTCTGGCCTGCAGACATACACACAGACAGAATATTGTATACATAATAAATAAATATTAAAAAAAATATGTTACTTGTAAGGACGCTTTGTCTGCATGTATGTCAGTCCAACACATGCATCCTGGTACCCAGAGAGACCAGAAGAGTGTCAGCTATCCTGGGATTGGAGTTAGAAATGGTTGTGAGCTACCCTCTGTGTGCTGGGAATTGAACTAAGGGTCCTCTAGAAGAGCAATCAGACCTCTTAACCCCTGGACCATCTCTCTAGTCCTGCAAGGAGGTTTTAAAAAACCTTGCCACTCGCCAATATTTTATTTGAGAAATGCCTTCTATGAAAGGAATGATGTAGGGCCTCATTCATGCTAAAAGGATTTCATCTTATAATGGGTTGGAACAACACTCCTGGGGCTGGAGAGATGGCTTAGTGGTTAAAAGGACTGGAGTTCAATTCCCAGCATCCACATGGCAGCTCACATCTGTTTGTAACTCCAGTTTCAGGGCCCTGACACCCTCACACTGACATATATACAGGCAAAACACCAAATAACGTAAAAATAAAAGGAAAAGAACAATATTCCTGTTCTGAACTCTGCTTTACCAAAGTCTGCATCTTGTTTTTCATACTTTTGCCAGCAGCAAGTATCTGCCTCCATACACGTTTGGGAGCTGGCTCTAAGGCTCCAAAACCCCAACTTTCTGTGGGAGCTCTGTTTGCCTGCCTGGCACACCAGCTGCCAAGGCATGCTTCACAAACTCTGGGAGTGTGAGTCCATCTCTGGGCAACTCACTAGTATCAACAGGGGTCTCCTGTGGATTAACAGAAACCTCCCTCATGTACCCCCATCTCTTGGCTCATGCAGGACAAAGCTCCCTTGTCTTTCACAGTCCTCTGGAGAAAGATAAGACCTTGCCCTGTTAAGATGCCTCTAGCTGAAATGGCAGAGTTCTTGGGGCTTGGGTAATCCCCCTCCAATTGCCTGGGTGACCCTTTATCTCACAGTATTGCTCCTCAATAGACACAAGCTCTGCTGGGCCCCTTACCAGGCGGATGTCATCCTGTGGCCTCAGCAGCTCCACCATGAGGTGCAGGTGCTGTCTTTGCACTTGTTTCCAGGGACTCTGGAATTCCTGCCCTTTGTCAGTCTGGTCCTCAGTGGGCTGCTTCTCACCCAAGGCTTCCTCCATTGACTCAGAGCTGGCCTCAGCTGCATCATTACCATCTCCTCCATCTTGAAGTCCCAGGACAGCCCCTCGGAGCACTGCAAAGCTCTGCCTGGCAGAGCGACAGGGAAATGGTTCTGGTCATAGGTTTTCAAACTTTAGCAAGGGTGAGTCCCCTGAAGGGATTGCTGCAATGGATAGCTGACCTGCTCTTCTGAGTCAGCCCTCCCGGAGTGAAGCACAGTTTGCGTTTTTTAACCAGGACCCTGACAGTGCAGCACCCAGAGGGCCAGCCTTGGGCTCACACCGAGGATGTGTCCCTTTTCTGGGTAGGTTCGGATGCTCGAAGCTTGTCTAGGCACCTATACATTTTCAGGTCCCAGCCTGCCCTTGGGCCTGTGGATCACTGGCCTGAGCCAAAGTTCAGGTAATGTGTGAAATCATCCACTGACCAGGGCCAAGGTAGCCCTGCTGGCTCTTCCACAAGCCAGGGATGTGATGTTTGCCAGTTCTACCCACAGCACCTGGCTCTCGCCTCTCACCTAAGCCTGGATTTATCTGAGAATACTTCAGTGAGTCATTGGTCCAAGCAAGACACCTGGAGATCACAATGGCAGCGACCAGGCCACAGGCTATAAAGAAGCCATGTGAGAAGGGACTCACCTGCGCTGAAGACGGCCTCTGCGCCTGACCACTCGGTCCTGCTGGGAAAGCAACCCGGGGACAGAGTGAGCGAGCAGCTCCTAGGACAAGAAGCACCCAAAACCTCTCCTCTTCCCTCGGGGAAACCCTAAGTGGGAAGGAAAAAAAAATCTCCTTCTGAAGCCAATCCCCTCCATAGGCTTCAGGGGAGTCCCAAACTAAGTACGGGCACAGCCTGGGCTGCCAGGGTAGGGGGTAACAGAGTGTGGGAGGGATCTGGGCGAATCTGGGCCTCTGAAGACTGGGCTGGCTCTCAGAACTCCGCATCTACCTAGGTCGAGCTCCTGGGAGCCTCAGGACCTCCCAAGTGCCCTGGAACGTGAGACTCAAGAAGGTCCCTCTCCGCCTACTTCCAGGCGTGAGGCCATCTGCCAGGGGCAGGACGCACTCCCTCAGGCCCAGCTGGCAGGCAACTGCGAAAGGGTAAGACCAAGCTAAACTCACCGTGGGTCCCACAGGAGTGGAGTGGCCACTAGCCGGCGGCGAGCGACTCACTGTGACCAGCGCCATAAAGCCAGGCCTGGATCACCTGGACGAGAACCGGGCACGACCCCTCCCACAGCCCTTCGGTCAGTCCCTGCCTTCGCACGACCAGGAAGGAAAGATTGGAGCCACTAGGGCCGGGCACCTACTCGGGAGCGGTCCTTAAAGGGCCCGACTCCTGCCCAGCCCGGCCACACAGAGCTCGTTCCGAGCGGCCGCGGCCCCTCCCCTCCAGTCTCGGCTCAGCTCGCCCCGCCCTGTCCACACTAGAGGCGGGGCTGAGGGTCGGGCCAAGGGCGGGACGCAGGTGAGGAGTCCAGACCTCGCTTTCTCCCCTCCCTTCGATCGCTGTTCCCACAGGAAGCGCCCAACCCTCCTTGCTACACCTAGTAAAACCACCTGATTAGCTTCGAACCTCCACTGTTTGGTCTATTTGGTCTATGCTCTGGCTCCTTTTCTGTTTTTTTTTTTTTGTTTTTTCAAGACAGGGCTTCTCTGTTCTTAGCTGTCCTGGAACTTGCTCTGTAGACCAGGCTGGCCTCGAACTCACAGAGATCTGCCTGCTTCTACCTCCTGACTGTTGGGATTTAAGGAGTGCGCCACCACTGTTCATCACCATCGGGAGTCTTTTTTTTTTTTCCTGAAACGAGGTCTTAATAAGTATCTCTGACATGCTTGGAACTCACTATGTAGACCAGGCTGGCCTGGAGCTCACAGAGATCCACCAGTGTCTGCCTCCCAAGTGCTGGGATTAAAGATTTCTGCCACCATGCCTGGGAGTACTGGGTCTTTAATCTACAGTCCCATTTCAAATTTGTTCTCCTTTTCTCTTGGCCTTCTTTCCTCCACTCTGAGGAAATGTAGGAGATCAACAAGCTTCTGAGGAAATTAGTCTGGGTCTTAGCAATAGTCCACAAAGCTCATAGGCATTTCAGGTCCACTGTAGTGGTGAACTGGACAAGGCTGAGCCTCTCTTCCCCAACTACTGCGCGTAGTGAGTGGGGGTCTAACTTGCTTAAAGTTCCTCTGATAGAAGATATTTGGATCTGGGTAGGAATCTGTGCCTATGCTGCCTATGCTGCAGGGACAAAGGAGGAAGCTTCCCCAGTAAAGGGTAGAATAGGGAGCCCCAGCCTTTTTCTCTCCCCAGCAGGAGTATGGGCCAGGTTCTGGGGATGCAGGCACCTGGAATTGGGGTGGGTGAGGCAGCACCCAGGGGAAATCTCAGAATCTCCTGGAACACCTGCTCTGTGAGGGGATGGCCTTATTTTACACCTGAAGAGCTAGAGGATCCAAAGCCAGAGCTGAGGTCATCATCCTCAGTAGTCCCCCACCCAGTGTCCCCTGGCTGCAGCCCAAGGAGGACAGCAAGCCCACTGCTGACGGTCTCTTTATTTCCACCTCGGCCATACTGCCAGCCTACCTCCAGGGCTCCAGACCCCAAGCTCAGCAGCAGTTTATAAATAAATAAATATAAAACAGGCAGAAGGAATGACCCCCAAGAGCCTTTCCAGGGTCAGCCAGCTCAGTGCTCTGTGAGTGACAGCCGCAGGATCCGCTGAAGGTCTTCCTCCTCCTGCTGACCCCGTCGTTCCTGCTCCTCCTGTTCCCTGGAAGACAACTCCAGGGCCAGGCGAAGCTGCTCCTCAAAACTTGGGGGTGCAGGGGATGGAGGTGTCCTCTGAGGAGATGCTGGACCCCTGGACTCTGTGGACAACTGCAGGCTCTCCTGGAGTGCCCTTCCGGGCAAGGGTTGAGGGAAGAACAGACCAATGAGAAGGCTTGGAGAGAAGCCTTCCTGAGATGACCTCATGTCATCGTGAGAGACAAGCAGTCAGGGAGACAGACAAGCAAGACTCTTTTGGCCTGGTCTGTTCCTTGTAGTGAGCAGCATTTTGCCTTGGGAAGGTATCCAGCCCTGGGGTTAGAACGCCCTTGTTTCCCACCCCTCCCCACACCAACCAACCAAGGACCCACACACAGTGTTCCTGGGGGACTCACTGCTCCAGCTGAAGCTGCTCTTCAAACACTGTGACTTGGGGAGGAGGAAGAATGCCAGGCCGCGTGTTGGTCAGGGCTTCCCACACAGTCACCTGCAGTGGCCAGAGCCCAGAACTGTCACTTCAGGCCTGTGGCTGTAGAGGTCATGACTCACCTTCCACCTGCATCCTCCCACCTGCTCTGCCTCTGTGCCAGCCTCGAGCAGGCTCTGCTGGATGGCAAACTGCAGCAGGTCATCATCCTCATCTCGGAGGGGTTCACTGCGCTCAGCACCCAGCACACTGTACCCCTCAGGCACCTCGAACACAGTGGGATCCACCTCACATGGAAAAGGGCTTCCTGGGCAGGGTAACAGGGGTCACATTCAGCCCCAAGGCTGATCAGAAAGCTGAACAGTCATCTAGCTCTCCTGGAGCTATAGCCATACCTGAAGACAAAGTGGCAGAACTGGGGGCAGGGACCCACACCGAGCTTACAGGCTCATCACAGCCACACAGGTTACTGAAGGTGATTCGGGCATTGAGCACGTGGAAGAGGGGAATCTCTGAGAAGAGAGAGCCAGGCTTGAGCTGCTTGCCCCCTGCAGCAACCCCAAACCTGAGGAGGGTGTCATGCCTAAGTCCTGGTTGCCCCTTGGTCGTCTTCTCACCAATCTTGACAGGGAAGCCTGGTGGGAGGCGTAGCGTGATGAAATCCCGCAGCTTGGCAAAATGAGCATTGCTGATGGCCATCAGGTCAATGATGGGTGTCACCTGATCACCCAAGGACAGTGGGTGCTCCTCACTTAGCCACAGTGTTGCCTTGAACCTATCCAGCCGACCACAGAAAGTGGGTCAGGAACCCCTGGCACCTCACCCTTTCCAGTCACCTGTCTGGTGCCCTTCTCCCTGCTCAGCTCCTGCTGACTGTTGCTCCTAGGAACTCAGCACTGGCTCTAAAACCCTAGATGTCTCAGCCCCCGTCCCATTTCTGGATCTGCATGAGGAGGGGCAGGAGTCAGCCTGGGCTTATCTCTGGGTCTTGTCCACAGCCCTGTGTCTAAAGCTTGTCAGCACTATACACTTAAGTATACTGGACACACAAACACAAAAGCGCTGTGCTCGAGCGTTGAGCACAGCCCAGAGGTCAAGACTTCAGGGTTTAAATCCCATCTCCATCAATGTCTGAGTAGAGACATGTGAAGCTACATGGAGTCTGTTAGATCTACTCTAAGGCATTGTCACCGTGACTACATCCGTGTGACATGAACATCTGGTGGACTTTCTGTTTTCTGAAGAAAAAAACAGACTCCCAGGAGGGAAGATCATCTCCTTGGGATATAGACCACTGGACAGCAGAGCTATAAGCTCTTCCCACTCTGTCATGCTCGCTCTAGTTCCTGGCACATGCTCACTGAGTTGAACAGAAAAACAAGCCAGGATTGGTGTAATCCCACCACTTGGACTGTTTTGAGTTGGAGGCCAGCCTGAGCTACATAAAGCTACAAGCCAGTGCTACAAAGTAGGACCCTGTATCATAAAACCCAAAATAAACAAACAAAAAAAAACCAAATACATTGGTGATGTCACCCAAGTATGACCTACATTAGTGATGTCACCCAAGTATGACCAACTCCCTAGGCCTAGGTACATGCTAGGTGTCAAACATGCGCCCACCCCCTGGAGCTGGTCCAGAGAGAAGCCAACTAGGTGGGCAGATCCCTCACTGTGATGCATCCTATGCATGGCAGGACTCTGCTACTACTGCCCAAGATCTTCTGGTGGAACTCCCCAACCTGCCCCCAGACCTCACCTCTGTACTTTGCTGGACATCTCAATGGGGCGGCCGATGTTTCTTGAGTCCAGGCTGAAGCTGGGGTCAAAGTATTCCTCGGGGGAAATTGCTGTGGGGTTGGTGGGGCTGGCTGCCTGCTGCACTGGAGCCTGAGTGGACCCCAGGGCAGTACTTAGCCTTCAGTATTGAACAGAAAGTGACCCACCCACCCTGGTTTGGCCCAGCCATTTCCCAGTCAAGCTCACCCCACTGTGGGAGGAGTGCTGCTGGGCCATCCCCAGGAAGGACTGGAACGGAGTCTTCCCCCCTGAGAAGAAATAGTGGGAACCATGAGGGAACTTTGGGCAACTCCCCAGCCTGTGTTCTGCCATTGTCTGCCTGGGAGCCCCCTGCTAAATGGGAGAGATGGTTCTGGCAGGAAGAGGGAAGTCCCCCACCCTGCCTGTGGTGGTCCAGCCCTGGCCCGGACTACAGAATGACTGGGCAGCAGGCAGTCGCACCTGGGTTTACCTTTGTTCCTTAATTTGTCCTGATCAGAGAGGTGTTCCGTTCTTGTGCGTGTCACCAGCTCCACATTGGTGGCACTGTACACCTGAGAATCAAGGGAGATGTGGGGAACTCAGGGTTCAGAGCCTGGTTTTCATCAGCCCAGGATCCTTCTGTTCCCTGAGACATAAAATATTTTCCCACAGGAGAGCAGATGGTAGGGTCTGAACCCCAGGAGTCACTAACAGGGACATGTAGTCAGAGAGTCAAAAGACATAAAACAAAAATAAAAATACACCTTATTTCATCTCAGAGCCTAAGGAGGGGTCAGCAGGGGCTGGATCTCTGGGCCATAGAAAGTTACTTTGGTTCATTAGGTTTCTGGGGTTAAAAAAAAAAAAAACAAAAAAACAAAAAACCGATCTCACTTCTCCTTCCACAGCATGAAGGGTAAGGAGCAGCCCCCAGGTCCCACAAGGCTATTCCCAAGCCCCCTAGTTCAGTAGCCCCTCTTGCCTTGGCCTCATAGCCACTAACGGTCTCCATCTTCTCAGACCGCCATCCCCAGATACCGCATTTGTTCCTGCAACAGACCAGACAGGAGTAGTGAGGACACACACCCCTCCCCCAGCACACAACAAAAGTTCCTTCAGCTAGCTGGTGGCCCTGACTACTCAATTGCCAAGGTCCCTACCCACAGTGACACATGGAGGGGCCTGGACTAGGACTGGACGGCTAGAACATTTGCACAAGGGCAAGACCAGAAGTGCAAGAGTAATTATTTTATTGTTATTTATTATTTATTATTGAGTATGACAATTAGGTATGGTGTTGAGGCTCAGTTAAAAACTGTGCAGAAATACAGAAGTATTTATCATTGAGATATCTGGGATGATTGATTCTTCTTGTTGCTGTTTGAGACAAACACATTATCCCTGGCTGTCCTAGGACTCACTATGTAAGCCAGGCTGGTCTTGAATTCATAGAGATCCACCTGCCTCTAGTTCCTGAGTGTGCACACTTACACACACAAATATAATAGTAGTAATTTATATGAAATGGACAAACTCCTTGTGAGGCCCAAACTTCTGAAACTGACGTAAGAAGAAATTCTCTAAGTAAGGTACAAGTGAGGAGAGAGTTCCTCTCTTCCTCGTTACCTACTCAGAAAGAAGCACAGCACTGAATGGCTTTACTGTGGAATTCTACCAACCATTTAAAGGATTAGTGTCAGGTATTTGCCAACGCTTCTACAAAATGAATGATGAGGTAATACTTTTCAACTCAGACTATCAAAGTTTGCCCACATGTCAAAACCAGACAAAAACATGAAAAAGGAAATTGTACACTCTGATACAGCTTAGAGAGCTTACCTGGAGTTGGCCACCAGCGCAGAAAGAGAGAGAGAGAGAAAGAAAAAGAAGGGAGGCAAATAAACTGGCTACAGACCAATATTTCTTATAAATATATAGACAAGATCCTCAACAAATTACTAGTCAACAAAATCAGGCAGTGGTGATGCATGGCTTTAATCCTAGAACTCTGGAGTCAGAGGCAGGCAAGCAAATCTCTGTGAGTTCAAGGCCAACCTGGTCTATAGACTGAGTTCCCAGAACAGCCACCGCTACACAGAGAAACCCTGCCTCAAAAAACAAACCTAACATTATCCCAGGAATGCAAGGTTGGTTCAGTTTCGAAAGAATCAATTTAATAGCCGAGCGGTGGTGGCGCATGCCTTTAATCCCAGCACTCAGGAGGCAGAGGCAGGAGGATCTTTGTGAGTTCAAGGCCAGCCTGGTCTACAAGAGCTAGCTCCAGGACAGGCTCCAAAGCTACAGAGAAACCCCGTCTCGAAAAAAACAAAAACAAACAAACAAACAAAAAGAATTAATTTAATAAATTATGTGAATAGAAATCTTTAGGTATATAGTGGTTTGAGTAAAAATGAATTATATATGAATTATGAATAAGAATTAAATGAGAGTAATAATAGGAGCAT
>JAQHUG010000205.1:3098409-3120015 GCA_028555095.1 Dicrostonyx torquatus | reverse complement strand
GGAACTCATTCTGTAGACCAGGTTGGCCTTGAGCTCACAGAGATCCACCTGCTTCTGCCTCCTGAGTGCTGGGATTAAAGGTGTGCTCCACCACTGCCTGGTTTACATATTGCTCTTTTAGAGGACCCAAGTTCCATTCCATATAGTAGCTCACAACCATTCTTAATTCTAGGTCCAGGGGATCCAATGCCCTCCTTTGACCTTCATGGGTACTAGGCACATATATGGTACACATCCATACATGTAAGCAAAATGCTCTCTCGTAAAATAAGCATATAGATCTAATTTTTTTTAAATTAATGAAATTATATTATGATCTGACCGGCTGTGGTGGTAAATACCTATAAACCCCAGGGACTCAGGAGACTGAGGCAGGAGATAAACTGTGCTTCATTGGACAGCTCACAAATTTCTGAGTTTGAAGCCAGCAAGGTCTACAGAGTAAGTTCCAGAACAGCCAGGGATACACAATGAAAAATTTGTCAACAAACAAAAATAAACAAGCTCAAGAATTAGAATAGACATTTGTCAAAAAATAAAAATGAATAAAATGACACAATTTGCACATGAAAAAAAATCTTTTTGTTTTTTGTTTTGTTTTGTTTTTTGAGACAGGGTTTCTCTGCAGCTTTGGAGCCATTCCTGGAACTAGCTCTTGTAGACCAGGCTGGTCTCGAACTCACAGAGATCCGCCTGCTTCCACCTCCCGAGTGCTGGGATTAAAGGTGTGTGCCACCACCACCCAGCAAAAAAAAGTCTTCATCATTATTAATCCTTAGAGAAATGTCAATCAAAACCACAATGAATTGTCACATCCCATTCATCAGCCGAGCTGGAGTTCAAAAATCAAAGAATGATCAATAGCAAACATTGGTAAAAATGTGGAGAGGAATCCTCACACACTGTTGGAGGCCATAAAATGATTCAGGCCATTTGGTAAAAAGTCTGGCATTTCCTTATACAAAAAAAAAATGTTGAGTTGTTATATTACCCAACAATTCCACTCAAAAGTTAGGAATATGTCCAGGAGGAATGAAATGTTCACACAAAATTTATATAAAAGTACATAGTTTGATTATTACTAATAGGCAAACTGTAGGAACAACCCAAATGTCTACTGATGGAATTGTATAAATAAAGAAGTAAAGAATAATTATGAGAACTGGAGAGATGGCTCAGAGGTGAAGAACATTTTACCTGTTTTTGTAAAGAACTGGTGTCAGTTCCCAGTACTCACATGGTGGCTTACTATCATCTCTCTCCAGTTCCGAGGGCTCTGATGCCCTCTTCTGGTCTCTTTGGGCACTGCATGCACAGGACGATCATAGATACATGCAGGCAAAACCCTCATACACATAAAATATAAGTAAATCTTAAAAAAAGTAATTATGGGCCGGGCGGTGGTGGCACACGCCTTTAATCACAGCACACAGGAGGCAGAGGCAGGCGGATCTCTGTGAGTTCGAGACCAGCCTGGTCTACAAGAGCTAGTTCCAGGACAGGCTCCAAAGCTACAGAGAAACCCTGTCTTGAAAAACCAAAAAAAAAAAAAAAAAAGTAATTATGGTACCTGCATACAATCTATTCAGCCATAAAAAAGAATGAAGAGCTACATGTTATAGTTACAGTTTGGATAGACCTTGAAAACATAAAGTAACAAATCAATACATAAAAAGCAACATATTTTCAATTTCATTCCTGTGCAAACAGCAACAGAGACTGGATTAGTGGATACTTAGGACTGGGTGAAGAGAGACTGCAGGTAAAGGGTTACTTCTTGACATGATAAAACTTTTAAAAAATTAACTGTGGCGATGGCATATTTGTTAATACAAACCATAGTAACCCTTGTACCCCAATCTAAGCAGCCTCTAGCAAAGGGGGATCAGCCTCCTGTAAATGTCAGGGACCTTAAGAATAGTTCGGCTTTTATTAATGTTAGTTTACACTGGACGTGGTAACACACACACCTATAATCTCAGTACTCAGGATTTGAGACAGGAGGGTCTCTCTAGTTCAAGACCAGCCTGGGCTACACAGTGAGACCCTAACTTTTTAAAAAAATGTGTTTCCCAATCTCTCCTCCATCGCCACCATGGTGTGCCACCCTGACTGACCTCTCAAAGGCCACATTGCGAGTGTCCAGATGGGTGGAGACAATAGGCGAGGTGAGGCGACTGGCTACATGTTCCTCACTGGGCCGCATGGCAGCCAGCAGTGCTTCCGGTTCATGCAGAGCTGGACCTAGTGTCTCTGTGTGCACCACCTGCCGGTCATGGTCCACTTCCATCACCAAGGCTCCTGCCTCTGTCAGCGGCAGGGGTGTCACAGGAGGGGAACTGATCAGTGAGCTATCCTCAGTCACCTGCTGCTAAGTAGACACACCCTCAGCCCCTGGGTCCCTCTCCACCCTCAGCTTCAGGCTCCACTTCCAGAAAGTTCAGAAGTCACAGGGAGAATCTGAGCATGCCAGCCACATCTGTTCATGCAGTAAGTGCCTCAGAGCTCACCCTGACCCCTGAAGATGAAGCTCCTCCGGCCACGTTGCCAGGTCATGTGCTCAAAGCCCAAGAGACTAGTATCCACTCGCAGGCTCTCACCACGCTTCCACACGCGGTACACATCGCTCGGGCACATCTTAGACACAAGGGGTACTGCAAAGAGTCTCATAGTCATCAGAAACCTTCCCCCAAAGAGCCCGCTCCAAGCCTATCAGTCAGTTGGTCCCCACTCACCCCAGCTGGTGAACTCCCATTTCATTTCCACGTAGAAATCAGGGGCCTAAGAGAGATCAAAGCTGCCTGTTAGGGCCTGTGGTCTGGTGCCATAGCCTAGTAGGCTTTGGGGTTCATAGTCAACCATTACTCTTTGGGAGCCCACAAATTATGCTGCAATGCTGTGACCCAGCTACACTCCCACTCCATTCACACCCTGTCAAGGAGAGACCTTAAAATATTCTATACATAAAGAAACTATAAGCACTGGTAGCCTAGGGTCAGTTAACATGGGCTACAGGCCACTGTGGGGCCCTCCAAGGGCCTTTGTCTTTTTTGTCTCTGAGTCTTGATCTGGAAAGGGGACACAATGATCCTTCCAGGCACAAGGCTGCTTCTGCCCCTTGCAAGCTTAAAGATGAAGTAGGCATTCCAGGGTCAAGGCCATCTCTACCCTTCTGGAAATTTACCTTCTCTAATAGGCCCAAGAGATTCCTGGCATCAGGGACCCTTAGTGCTGGTAAATGTTTTCCTTCCAAAAGATCCAGTCTCATGAGCATGGGCCTGGATCCTCTATTTCTTACATGACCTTTGGCAGAGGTAAATGCATAGATGGGAAACACACTGCACAGCCTATGTACTTAACTCTTCAAAGGCCAGGCCTGTCACAGGGACCTGGTGTCCCCTGTTGTGATACCTCGCCTCCTTACTGACCACATCTTGTACCCTACCATACCTGACGGAGTTTATTGAGCAGTTCTGGAATGCCAGCCAACCTCTGTGTGGCCCTCTGGAAGTCCCGATACTGGAGTACCAATTGTACCATCTCAGGGTCTCCAGTGCTGACTGCCTCCTGCAGGACTGAAGACGAAGGATCGCTGGGAAAGCCCTCTTAGTGACCCCAGGCTTGACTACTCACTCCCACCCACCAACCCCTGTCCCTGCATAGTACCTGCCCAGCCCTGGTGGCTCTCTTTGCCCACATTGGCATTATATCGAAGAAGGACTCTCACAGACTCCAGGTTCCCCAAGGACACAGCCAGCTCCAGGGGGGTCCGCCCTCGGGGATCCTCCTGTTCAATGTTGTGCTGAGGGAGATGGGACATTCAACACAAGGCAAGGGAGAGCCAAAGCAAGGAGGTCACCAGATTGAAAAGGGCTAGAGTTACTATGGAAATAAGGAGAGTAACCGGGTCAGTGAGAAGATAGAGGGTGGCCTATGTGGGCTGGAGGATGCCGGGTTAAAGGGGGCAGTGAGAGCCAATTGCAAGGGTTTGTTCTTTTCTCCTGCCCGCTGCTAGCCAGAGTTAGGGGCCTAGCGGCAGAGTCTAGTGAGAGACGTCAAGAGTCTGGATCGACTTGAGGACCAAGAGCAAGGTTCTTATCCTTAATCTAGCTCAGAGGTGGAGGGTGAATCCGGAGCTTAATGCAATATGAAGTGGGCAGAGAGCAGAGCTAGGCCCAGAGCAGGGAGGGAGATGCAGCTAAAGGGCAGGTGACCTGGGCTTCAGACAGGGCTGGAGCTAAGGAGTTAGAATGCGTCTGTGGAGCAGAGCAGGGCCAAGTGTGTTGTAGGATGGATTCCGCACCTCGGCAGGGGGGAACCAACCGGATCCACTGCGGGTCCTCACCTGGCGGCTGTGCAGAGCGGCCTCCAGTTCGCGGTGTCGGTTCGCCCAGACTAGCCGGTGCAGTGGGAAGGTGGGGCCCAAGGCGGCCATGCTGGGCCTCAGCGCCGCATCCCGAGTGAACGGCCCAGCCCTTCTTGGCCTGCGCCTGGCATCCGCGTCTCCGCTCCGAGCGGCACCTCAGCTGCACCGGCCACAGCCCCGCGGACCCCTAGCAAGAGCCGCGGCAGCCACAGCAAGGGCGGCAGGGAAGGCGGGGTGGGGGCGGAGCTACAGGAGATGGGGCGTGGCTTCGGGCTCCGCGCCCCCTCGCCTCCTGCAGCCATGGCAACCACTGCAGGCCTGCGCGCTGGAGGCGGGCGGAGAGGAGAGAGTGTTGTCCAGTCTCCAGGGCAACCACATGCACCCCTGGAACAGCCAGAACCTGGTTTTGAGGCCCTTAGGGTCGATAGGGGGCGTTCCGGTGGGCGGGGCCTAGCTGCATCTCCTCCAGTGCCCTCAGGCGGCGCCCAAATACCCTGGGCAGACCCCCTTCCTAGAGGTCTGGAAAGGGAGGGTAGGGTCCAGAGCGGGGGAAGGGGAGCTTGATAGAGCGGGGATTGGACCTCGAGACCTACGTATGCAGTGGGTCCTGGTCTGGATTGTCGCCCAGCCCACTCCTGGGTTCTACAAGCACCGACTGGCCTTTTGTGTGCGGGTAAGATGGGAATTCTTGTCCTCATCCCTTAAGGCACTTAGCTTCTGGAGATGAGCGCCCACCCAGTAGCAGACCCTGCGCTGACCAGTCACCAGTCGAATTTGCCTGGAAGACATCATGAGCAGGGAATCCTCCAACAGCACTGGAGTCATATGGGGTTGAAGAACAGTCTTTCTCCGTGGGAAATTGACCGTGGTGCACACTGCCACCACGTGGGTCCCTTTTGCAGAGGCTGCATTTTTCTGTCAATAGGGAAGGAAGGACAGTTTCAAAACAAGGCCGGTACTTCCACCCACACAGGAACTAGGGTGCAGGCAGTTATCTTAGTTCTGGCTCCTGGTTCTCTTCAGTTCTACCAGGGGTCATTGAGGATCCTGATCTTGGTGAAGCCATAAACCAGACTTTTCAAAACCGATCCAGTTGTCTGTTTCTCCATTTTTAAAATTTACATTTGATCATTCATTCTTGTGTGGGGGTGCCCATGAGTGTAGAGGTCAAAAGACAACTTTTAAGAGTTGGTTCTCGCCGGGCGGTGGTGGCGCACGCCTTTAATCCCAGCACTCGGGAGGCAGGCGGATCTTTGTGAGTTCGAGACCAGCCTGGTCTACAAGAGCTAGTTCCAGCGCAGGCTCCAAAGCTACAGAGAAACCCTGTCTCAAAAAACCAAAAAAAAAAAAAAAAAAAAAGAGTTGGTTCTCGAGCCAGGCGGTGGTGGCGCACGCCTTTAATACCAGCACTCAAGCACTCAGGAGGCAGAGGCAGGTGGATCTTCTGTGACTTCAAGGCCAGCCTGGTCTACAAGAACTAGTTCCAGGACAGGCTCCAAAACTACAGAGAAACCTTGTCTCCAAAAAAAAAAGAAAGAAAAAGAAAAAAAAAAAGTTGGTTCTCTATGCTGGGTAGTGGTGGTTCATGCCTTTAATCCCAGCACTTGGGAGGCAAAGGCACACTGATTTCTCTGAGTTCCATATCAATCTTGTCTACAAAGCAAGTTACAGACAGCCAGAGCTAAACAGTGGAAGTACATGAGAGAGAAAGAGAGAGAGAGAATGAATTGATTCTCTCCCATCCTTGAACTCAGGTTTGGCAGCAAGTGCCTTTAATGTATGGGCCATCTTGCTATCTCTAACAGTGAGATAGAGAAAGCCATTAACTTGAGGCTCCCTTCCTGCCCTAGGATGTCAGAATGTCATCATTTCTACAGCCTGATTGCCACCTTTACCCCTTCTCTCCTTGTAGTCAGGTGGCTTATAGCTCTCTGGAATCTCTGCTACTCACCTTGTGTGGTGCAGTTAGGTCATCTGTGATGTCTGGACTTAGGCAGAAGCTCAAAGGCTTTTGAATGTCCAAAGCTCTACAGTTAGGTTCTGCTTGGCCTCTGAGACTGTCTTGTCCCCACGTCCTCTCCACCCTAACCCTGGAATCACTGCAGTCTTGAGGATTTCTCCACCAGCTCTTACTTCTCTAACAGGGACTATCTTTTCCAAGCCTGACAGCCATGTGGGCCTCTCCTGGCTGAGAGTTTGTCTGTTCCACGATGCCACTCCAGAACATGTCTGGTCATAGGTACTCTGTTGCCCCAGCAGGGTGTCAAAAGCCAAATCCCAACAATGCCTTTATTTTCTTCCTCCCAGGCCAGCTCTGCTCTGGGCCGTCTTACCTCTTTCTCGTTGTTGGACTTTTTGTTTGATTTGTTCTTTGGTTGCATTTTTGAGACAAGGTTTCTCTGTGTTGTAGCTGTTCTGGAACTCACTCTCCTAAACCAGGTTGGCCTCGAACTCACAGAGATCCACCTGCCTCTGTGTGCCACTACCGCCTGTTTGTTTGTTTGTTTTTTAATATTTATTTATGCCAGGAGGTGGTGGCGCATGCCTTTAATCCCAGCACTCGGGAGGCAGAGGCAGTTGGATCTCTGTGAGTTCAAGACCAGCTTGGTCTACAAGAGCTAGTTCCAGGGCAGGCTCCAAAGCTACAGAGAAACCCTGTCTTGAAAAACCAAAAAAAAAAAAAAAAGTATTTATTATGTATACAATATTCTGTCTGTGTATGCCTGCAGGACAGAAGAGGGCACCAGACCCCATTGCAGATGGTTGTGAGCCACCATGTGGTTGCTGGGAATTTAACTCAGGACCTTTGGAAGAGCAGGCAATGTTCTTAACCTCTGAGTCATCTCTGCAGCCCCACTGTTTGTTTTGAGACAGGGTCTCATTATGCAGCTTAGGCTGGCTGGAACTCACTATATAGACCAGATGGGTCTCGAACTCCTCCATCCACCTGCCTCTGCCTCTGAAGTGCTAGGATCAAACGTGTGTGCCACCATGCCCAGCTCTATCTTACCTCCTGAATAACATCATGGCCTTCTTAATACATTCCAGGTCTGACCACCTACTTCTCATCCCTAAGCTTGGCCTGGCCTACAGCCCTGCTCAGGATTTTCTCCTCTCTGGCCTCTTTCCCTTCTCTCTTCACTACCAGCGTTACAAGACCATCTTCCCTGTCTAGCCCTGTCTCCTTACTTCTCGCAGTGACCAGATCAGTTCTCATGAACTCAGCCTGCCTGAAACTTGAAAACTAGCCAGACATTATTGGGAGCAGACACTTGTAATCCCAGTTATTTGGGAAGTGGAGGCAGAAGGATGAGAAGTTCAAGGCCATCCTTGGCTATATAGTGAGTTTGAGACTAGCCTCTGCTAACTACCAGGAGCTAAGCAACTTTAGCCCCTCAGTCTGTTCATATCTCCAGGCTGCAGTCACTGAATATTCTGGGTCTGTGCTGGCCTTTCAGGGCCCCAATACCTGGTTTCCTTCCTTTGTGTTTGCTGACTGAGACTTTCATAAGTACCTGAACTTTTCTGGTCTTAGAAACATTTCCAATGCTGTAGGCCCACCTCAAATGCCATAACCCAAAACCACACAATATCTTCCCTAGAGCTATCTCCTCCTCTGTGCACCCCACTCCTACACTGGACAGGGAAGGCAATGGTGCTTACATGTTCTGTCACCAGCTCCAAAGAACTGGAGCAAGGAAACAGGACAAAGAAGTTCATTCTTAGGAGATAGCTTGAAGTTGGGGTACCCCTCAAACCCAGTGACCCCAATAAAGGTTGCACAGTGAGGCCAATGGCAGACACAGCCAAAGGGCCAGGAGCTGCAGTGTGGATAAGAAACACATGCGCTGAGAGGGAATGGGGGAATGACATGTAGGGGAACTTGATAAGGTCAGTATGTCCCCAGCCATTCCAAACATGACAGCTGTCATGGACCATGGACCACGCCTGCTTACTTGGGAGGTGGGCAGAAGAACCCACTCCTCCCCTCTCAGGCCCCAGACAGAAGGGACTAGAAAGTGATCACCAAGCACAAAGAACCAGACAGCAAGGAGTCAGGCACCATTTTTTATAAAAACGCATAGTCTCATTTCCACTCTTTAAAATCACATTCAAAAATCGGCAAAGAAACGCCCCGGGAGTGAGTAGACAAGAGGGGGAGGTGTGCTGACCCAGCCCCAGGGGGAGAGGGCGCGACACCACACACATGGCTGCACGACTGGTACAAGGGGGCATGCGATGGGCAAGGTGGCACCTGTGGGCGGTGGTACTGACAGGACGTGGGCTAGGGGGCTGAACAGTGTGGGTGGGGACACACTGACCAGCCAGGACAAGGAGGACTGGCCCCAGCTGGGCTCCTATGCTGTGCCACTCACCTGCCCAAGCTGTCCCACTGTGGTCCTGGGCAGGTGAGCCTCACCCAACTCAGGGCTGGGGGGCCTAGGTTCAAGCTAGGCCAGTGTGGCCCAACCCACAATTGCCTTTTCTGTGCTCCTGAGTCTGGGCACGCAATGAGAAGAAGAGGGGACTTGCACAGAGGCCAGCAGCAGCCACTGCCAATGCCAGCCTTCTGACCCAGCCCTAGTGTCCATAGAAGGGGAGAAGGGCAGTAGTGACACAGGCTTTTCCTGAACAAGGACCTAGAAGCCAGTCATGTGGGAGACCTCCAGGTCTGGAGAGACAAGGGTCTTCTGTCACCAGTGGCGAGAGGGCAGAACAGCAGGGGTCTGTCCCTCTGTGGCACGTGCGCTGTGATTGGAAAGTTCAAGTAGTATCCCTATGTTGCACCTTCTTTCCTAGGGCGGGGGTGCTGGGCCACCCAGCTGTGTCACAGGCTGAGCACAGCCCACAGAGCCTGAAGTGGCACACTACCGAGTGCGGCTTCATCCCACGGAGGTGCAAGGGGCTGCTGAGGGTTGCTCCTCTTCCTTACAGGAAGACACTGGGAGCAAGGACCCAGGGGACAGGGGAGAAAAAGAGTCAGGGAGGGGTGTTAGGCAGTGGCTGGGTTGGTGGCAGCAGGAGCTGAGGCAAGCGGGCCCCTCCCTGGGGGCTGGGCCAGGCTGGGGCCACAGGAAATCACAACAATTACAAAATAAAACCTTTTCCGCTTTGCGGGAAAACAAATAATAAAAATTCGACAAAATAAATTAGAGGTTTATAAAAGGCGGGTGGGCAGGCAGGCAGCAGATAGGTGGGTCAGAGGCCGTTGGCACTGCCACGCTGGATCAGTGGCACTTTGCTCAGTTCCACCACAGGTGAGCGTGGCTTGTTCTTCATCTTGGGCACTCGCTGCACCAGCTGCTGGGCCTCACGGTAGGCATCACGCAGCTCTTTTTTCCACTGCACCAGCTCAGGATCACTCTGTACATGTTCAGGCTCCATCAGCCTCTGCTGGCCAGGCACACACCCACCTGCACCCGCACCAGGCCCCACTTACGTCACACTGCAGGACAAACTGCTTGCCACCGCGGATCTTCAGCAGGAGACACTTGCGCTCCTTGATCTGTGTCTCTTCCACTGACTGGATCTCTTCCATGGTCAGGAGGCTCTGCTACAGGATGGGAAGGGCAGAATAGGCTGTGAAGAAAGGCCCTGGGGGGCTGCTGCTGGTGGTGTGCGTCTTGAATCCCAGCACTTAGGAAGCAGAGGCAGGAGGATCTCTGTGAGTTCAAGGCCAGTCTGGTCTACAAGAGCTAGTTCCAGGATAGCTAGGCAGCTAGAGCTACTGCACAGAAAAACCCTGTCTCAAAAAAGAAAAAAAAGAAAAAAGAAAGAAAGAAAAAGGAAGAAAGAAAAAGCCCTGGGATCTACCCTGTGCCCTCACCAGTGCCCCTTCTTACCGGAGCCTCGCCTTCACCCCGCCACTCAAGTCGGTTGGGGAACAGGTAGAAGTACCGCCGCTGCCACTGGGTCAGGAAGGGATTGCCCATCTTGGACATGTAGCCATGCATGATGCAGTCCTTACCCAGGGCATAGTCTGCACAAGAGATGGGATGTAGGCTCAGCACCCCACCCCACCCCCTTTCTGGCTGTGGTCTTGGTCGGTTTCTTAGCAGAGCCCACTTCGTATTTCTACAATGTGCAAGAGGCCTGGTGTCCCCCACAGTCAGGAGTCCTCACCCTCCTCATGGCCCAGCTGCTTGTTTTTGGCTTTCTTTCGTGCCTCCAGCCGATCTGTTTCAGCATTGATGGTGTCAAAAACAGTCTCTGCCACCTCCTGCTGCCACCGCTCCGAGATGGTGAGAGGGAAGTTTCGGTACAGTTCCTGGTCACTGTCCAGTAACTTCACCAGGTGGACATGGCAGGGAAATGTGGGTAGACAAAGGATGCCAGGATACTGTCAGTCACAGGCCTGCATAGGGCCCTAAGTCAGGGATGTCTTATGTGACCACTGTCCCCAGGGAGATTGGGGATGAGGAAGTATGGCCCACAGCCCATAGGGCTGCCACAGTGTCTCATAGGGACCGAGGAGGGGCAAGGGCCACCCAGAGCAGGCCAGGCTCAGGGATCAGGGTCGGGCACGGTGCAGTACCTTGATCCCTTTTGTGTCCTCTTCATCAAAGGAGCCAATGTCAAAAGCATCAGCTGCATTCACCTCCCCACGTGGGGGGATCAGTGGGGGTGGGTACTGCGAAGAGCAAGGGTTGGGCATTAGCAGAGGTGAGAGGCCATAGGGCTCCCCATCCTACCCTTGGAAAGGCTCTTACCTTCTGTAAAAAGACCATCTGCCAGTCCAGTGAGCGGAAAAAGGGGCTTTCTTTTACCTCCTGAGCCCTATGGAGAGATATACCTGTCACCTGGGCTCTGCACCTCACAAGTTGGGCTAGGTCCAGACTGTGAGGTCATTAGCTCAGGCTTGACTCAGCTGTTAGGCTCTATGGTCTTAAGTGAGTTCCATAACTCTCAGTCTGTTAGTTCATCTTGAAATGGGAGACACAGTTCCCACATCCTGGGCTGGTGTGGGTTCTAACACCACTTTGCCTGGCAATTAACCAATATCCCAGCAGACATAAAAAGCTGCTATTAAGCTGGGTGTGGTGACACACACCTCTAATCCCAGCACTTAGGAAGTGGAAGCAGGAAGATGAGGAGTTCAAGGCCAGCTTCAGCTACACAGTAAGGGTAGTCTAAGCTACAGGAGGCCTCGTCTTGAAAAATTAGCCCCACTTCATTCAAAAACAAAACAAAAACTATTATAATTATGGTTATCATCACTTCACTACAAAGACTCTCCTGGGCCTTTTGAAAGCTGTTCCCCAGGGGCTGGGGAGATGGCTCAGAGGTTAAGAGCACCGACTGCTCTTCTGGAGGTCCTGAGTTCAATTCCCAGCAACCACATGGTGGCTCACAACCATCTGTAATGAGATCTGGTGTCCTCTTCTGGCCTGCAGGCATGGAGGCTGAACACTGTGTACATAATAAATAAATAAATCTTAAAAAAAAAAAAAGAAAGAAAGAAAGCTGTTCCCCTGTTGGTTCCAAAAGTGACTCACCCAGCCAGCCCTGCCACTTTGAGGACACTGGATAGTGTGAGCCATGACCTCCCTTGTGAGCACCTCATAAGGTTGAGACCATGGAGGAGTTCAAACGATGAAACACAACCACTGTTCTAAGGGGGGTATAGCCAGAGGCCCAGCAGCCCACAGCCATGACACTCACCCACGGCCCAGACAGCCTAGCCTCCGATTGACGTCCCTCTGCAGCAAACCTTCCAGCAGGGATCGGAGTTCAGGGGAGAAGGAGTCAGGCAGCTCAACAGCCTTCCAGGAGGAAGAGGAGGAAGATGTCAATAGGAGCCCAGGAAGAGCCCTTGGCTCTGGGGGAGGGGTAGAAGCCAGCAGCAGGAGATGAGGCCCAGTCTCCTGCTGGTCCCCAGCAAGTGTGAGCTTTGACAACACAAAGGAGGCAAGAGGCTACAGGGCAAGAGGCCTCTCCCTTAGGGTTAGGGAAGGGATCACTGGCTAGAGAACAAGAGTTTTCGGTTTTGGCACCACTGTGGACCTTACCAGCTACCACTACACTCACCATTGTCAATGTCATGCGGTCAATCTCATGCTTGTCTTTGGTCTTGTGCTGCCGAAAGGGGCTGTGTCTGAACAAGAGGTCAAAGACCAACGTCAAAGAACAAGAATGGGAAAACTGGGATAGATTACATGAAGGAGGTTTGTGAGAAGTGAGGGGGGCTCCACCCCTCATACCCAGGCCACAGAGGGCTCCCCTCCCTGCTTCCTATCTGGACTGGTGAACAGGGTCTCAGGGCCTCATCCTATTTGCCCACCTGGGATAGCCTACTCACCCCCGCAACAACTTGAAAAGCATGCAACCCAGGGAGAACCAGTCGGCACTGCTGTCGTAGGCCACACCCTTCTGCAGGACTTCAGGGGCCATGTACCCGTGTGTGCCCCTGTGGGAGCATAGGTTGTAAGTGAAGGGGAGGAGGTTCGGGAAGGGAAGGAATGGTTTGGGCACTCACACACTGGCATGGGGCTTCTTCTTGGAGAAGTCACAAGCTAGGCCCAAGTCCGAGATTCTCACATGGCCATGCTCGTCCAGGAGAATGTTGGCTGGCTGTGAAAGAAAGCCCAGTGAGCTGCTTAGCCAGGAGGAGGCCAGCTTGGGCCTTCACTGGAGGGAACTACAGGTTTCTGGGACAAGGCCCCAAGTAGAACATGCCACCACACTTCCTCAATCACAAGTGAACTCAGAAAGTGGCTCAGGCAGGGAGGGGAGGAGGGCAAGGCAGAGAGACAAACCAACCTTGTCACAGACCTAGAGGGAAGGATGGGTGGCGGCAGCTCCTTACCTTTAGGTCCCTGTAGACTACAAAACGATTGTGCATGTGTTCAAGACCCAGGATGATCTCAGCCGCGTAGAAGCGCATGTCGGCCTCGGAGAAGACTCCATGCTGAGACAGGTGGTAGTGCAGGTCCCCACCTGAGGGGCAGCCCTCCAGGTGAGACTCAGCTTCCTACCCAGGTCCAGCCCCAGGTCCACCCTCTAGGGCCGGTCCTGGGCTCACCGTTCATGAGATCCAGGATGAAGCTGAGCTTGTCTGGTGTGTGGAATGCATACGACATGCACACGATGAAGGGGCAGTCCTAGGAGGGAGAGGAAGGTGAGGGAGGGGAAGGTGAGCAAAGGCCAGCTGAGGCTTGGTTAGAGGTCACTATGGGGGCCCGCTCGGCCTCCCAGCTCACCCCGGTGCTGACGAGGGAAAGCATGATCCGCTCGTTCAGAGCCAGGGTCTCTCCCTGCTTCATCTTGATGCGTTTCTTGTCCAGACACTTCATGGCATACCTATGATGGAGTAGGAGGTCAGCTGTGTCAGCACGCCCTGCAGGGCAGAGCCCCAGGCTGCCTCAGCAGGCTGCTGATGAAGACCAGATGCAGGACAAACACGTGACACAGCCAATGCTTTAGAGAGGGCAAAAGGTGCTGGCAAATTAGTCTCTGAGGAGCCTGAAGGAGACAGAATAACCAAAGGAAGACAGGAAGGAGGGACAGTGGCAGGAAAGGATAAGGTATGGATCTAGGCAGAGACTGAACATTTAGCATTGGGACATTGATCCCCATAACAGTTCTTCCCTAGAAGGTTCCAGTCCCTCATGGTACCTCTAGAAGCCTGATTCTTCCCTCAGGCACCCCACCCACTGCCAACTGATCAGAGTGCTCACATCTTGCCTGTGTCTGCTTTCCGGCACCCATAGACCTCACCGAAGCCCCCACGCCCGATGATTCGATGCACACTGAAGTCGTTCATGGTCAGCTGCAGGGCGGCAACAGCTGAGGTCACTGCAGGCCTCCTGGGCCCAGCACCACAGCAGAGGTATTTGGGCAGTAGGGACAGGCCCTGGTACTAGGATCCCCTACTTTTGAGATCTGGCCACTATCATTACTCTAAAATCTTAAAAACAAAAAAACAAAAACAAACAAACAAAAAAAGAGATCTGGCCACACATCTTTCTCCAGCCACTCCCACAGGATTCTAGCACTGGCCCCCCTCCCGTCCAGGGCCACCATTGTGAGGCTGATGGCAGAGCCCTGGCCATTGCATTTCCCCATGGTCTCCTGGCATGCCAGCACCCTCGGCCCACTCACGTGGATGTTGAGCTCTACATTCTTCCACTGGCAAAACCGTGTGAACTTGTCACTGGGAAAGAAGGGGATACACGCTTAGGCAAACTTCAAGGTATTGAGAGGCCATTAGAGCCTGTCCTACCCACTGCCCTTCCAGAGTCCTGGCAAGTGGACATGGAGACACCCTGAGCCTGTGGTCAGCTCAGACCACACACCATCACTAACTGAGCCATGGCATCCTACTGGGATCAGAGAGACAGCCTCCAGTCAGACCTCCACCAGGGTACAGCAACTGCTGCTCACACAAAAGCTCATTTCCAGTGAAGTCACCCTCTCAGCTACCTTCACCCCCTCTCTGGCTAGGTAGCTATGATTGCAAATGCTGCTCCTAGCATTCTGCCTAGGCTCTGGAGGTTCAAGCCACAAAAGGCAGTGTGTATTTCAGGCCTAGCCCTGCCTAGACCCTACACTCCACAGAACAGGGAGACCAGCAAGGTGATTCCAGAAAGACAGGGTGAGAGAAGAGGACAAAGGGTCTATGTGACCTCCTTTGATGGAGCATGAACAGACCTGGCACCTGCCAGCTCAGAGCCAGCTGCTGCTGTCCTACTTAGAACCTCTTCTCCCTCTCTTCCCCTACTCACCTCTCAATGAACTTCTGGAACACATCCCCTCGGAGGTTCTGGCAAATCTCCTCAATGTATGGCTATGGGGAGGAAGCTGGGAGTTGGTGACCAAATCTATTAGCCCCTGGTGACCCTGGATCTGCATCCAGCCCCAGGCTTCAGGACCCCAGCTATCTAAGGCAGGAGAACCTCACCTGGGGAGGGTGGGACCATGAGAAAAGGAGCTCAACACGCACCTGGAAGAGATCTGGAGGCACCTGCTTCTTCACTAGGTGGCCCTGGACATGCTCGGTGGCATTCTTTGAAAAGGGCTGGAGAGGACAGAAGCAGCTGTGCATCCCATACAAGGCCCTTTCTTCCCTTCCAACCCCAGGTTGCTGGGGGCCAAGGAAATGAGTTGGCACCCAAGGACAGCTGACTAGGACACTCACATGTGAGCAGGCCAGCAGTTCTTTCATGATGTAGGAGTCAAAGATCTCCCGGCTACGGACCACACGCTCCTCCTCTGTCTCCAGCTTCTCATATTTCTTGATCTGGAAGGCACACCCATAGATGGTCTGTGGCCAGGGAACGGGGCTAGATCCCAGGTGCCTCACAGACTCAGCGAAGGTGCCCAAGCACCTCTCTCAGCAGACCTTGACATCATACCTCTTCATAGAACTCCACCAAGGGCTTAGCCTCTTCCAGGTGGTTCAGGCAGAAGTCTCGGAAAAGCAGGTACCCTGAAAGCAATCAGGCCTGGTCATGCTGAGCCATGCACACCCTCCTCTAAGGGCCTTCTCATGGCCATGGGCCATTCCTAGACAGAACTAGCCAAGGCAGCAGGAGAGATGGGCTGTACCTCAGGAAGAATATAAGCAATCTGAGCACTGAGGCTGTCACCAGCCTGAAGTCCCAGATTCCAGGTTAGGGCCACTGTATTTCTGCACTATTCCCAAAATCTGCCTCTGGAGATGATGGTTGGAAAACACTGTGGCAAGTTAGAGGAGCGGGATGGACTGGCTCTGCATCTCATGCCCTGACAGATACCCCTACCCCCAGCGCTGGTGGTACTACCTACTATGGGCTATGGAGATACAGGGAAGCTCTTCTGTTTGTTTGTTTTCCAAGACAGGGTTTCTCAGTGCAGCCCTGGTTGTCCTGTAACTCTCTCTGTAGCCCAGGCTGGTCTCGAACTCAGAGATCCTCCCGCCTCCTGAGTGCTGGGATTAAAGATGTGCACCACCACCTCACTGCTGGGATGCCTGAATTGTGGTGGGTGACTTTCTATGTTTCTTTAAAGCACATTGGTCGCCTAGTGTTGTTAATGGCCTCTAATCCCATGTGTCTCTGCTAGTACCTACAGCCATCTTTTCTCCTAAGGTTAACCTGATCTTTTAATGAGGACTTGTGAACAAGGCTATGGGGAGAGGTGTGGGACTGCAAAGTGTGCTTACTGACATCACTGACTCAGGTCTACCCTGTCTGCCATGGGCAACTGAGCTCAGGGTTCCATTAATCAGATTTGATTAATCAGCATGAGGCTCAATGAGAGGAGAGGCAAACCCAAGGTCAGACAGCACAGGTTCAGATGCACCCCAAGCTGTGTTCTTCCTGGCCTACTGCTGAACTAAGACTGACCCCCAATGCCTGATCCTTCCAGGCCACCCTCAGTTCCACACTGAGATCCCATCCTCAGGAAGCCCAACTATGTAACTGTGTAACTAGAGGCTTCCTGGAATAGAACCCCAAGCTTTCCCTGGGCTGGGACATGGGGTGGGCAGCATACTTCCAAGACGAGGGTATACACCACACATCAGAGGAAGGATGGAGGGACCAGCTCCAAGGCAGGTTACTCACTTAGGGACTAGGGGAGTGGGAGGGTGGCTCGGGTGGGGGCGGGGCCAACCACAGCTCTACAGGCACCACAGGAAGGGCCCCGCCTCTTCCTGTCAGTTCCACCAACGACTCAGAGCAGCTGTGGCTGAGCCAAGGGGAAGCTGCAACTCTCAAAAACAAAAAACCCAAAGGAGGAACTTCCCTGGCGCCTGGGGAAGACTGATGGGCCCCCACCCCCACCACAGGGCTCCCTGGGCAGAAGCCAGGGGCTGAGAGGCACAAAGGGTCATCACTCTTTACTGGGGGGGGAGGGGTAAATAGATGGGGGAACCTCCTGGGATGGGGCATACGGCAGGGTGACAGGAAGCTAACCCTGGAGTCTTCTTGGAGAGACCTCAGGCTGGGAGAGGTGGCTGCACTTACCTAACTTCTGTGAGAATATCTTTTCAAAGGTCACCTCTCCTCGGTCCTCTAGGTACTTCTGCATGACGCTGCGGATACTGCAGGCAAAGGGGCACAGTAAGCAGGGACCCACAGAGGCCTGGGGCTACAGGCCCTGCCCAGAAGCCTCGATCAAGGAACTACTCATTTTAAAAAAACAAAAGCATTATTTATTGTGCGTGTGAGGGGTGCACACATGCCAGCCCATGTAGAGGTCAGAGAAGAAGGCACGGGAGTTGCCAGGCATGGCAGCAACACCTTTACCCACTGACCACTGCGCTGTCTTCTCTGAGGCCTTTTTTTTTTTTTTTTTAAGGTAGCACCACACTATAGCCCAAGCTGGCCTTGGACCCACAGAAGCCCCTGCTTCAGCCTCTCCAGTGCTAGGACTACAGGTAAGTGCCACCATGTCTGGCTTGAAGAGAACCATCCTTCAACTCAGTGTCTTCAAGCCCTCCAGGGAGCTCCCAGACCCTCAGTTGGCCTGGTCACTCATTCTGTACATGTAAGTCACCTCAGATGAATCCAAGGTTACAGTGGGCAGCAGCTCTTCGCCTGTGCCTACTGCCTGCAGAAGTGTGTCACACACAGCCACACACTGACTCTGGTAACTTAGTCAAATGGCAAAGCCTGGACCTGCCCATTAGTTGGATAATGGACAAATCAACAAAATGTGGCTGTTATGTTTGGCCATCAGAAGGAACAGAGCACTGAGACAAACTACCACATGGGTGACCCTTGAAGCAGCAACACTTCACAAGCTCAGGAAGAGGACCAGGTAACGGATGGCAGTCATAAGAGGACTCAGATCTGCATGAGCCCACATGACGCCATGACAGGTTCATTGACAGAAAATAGATTTTAGGTGCTAGGGACTTCAGGGAAACTGCCAAGTTTTTTGTTGTTCATTTGTTTGTGTGTGGGAGTTAGGTCTGCTCTTTCCAGTGTGGGTCCTAGGGTTGAACTCAGGTTGCTTCACCAGCTGAGGGATAGTATTTCTTTCAGAAGTGATAGGATACTCTGGGAGGAGGGTAGCATAATACAGTGAACACTCACAGAAAACACTGAATTCTGTTTTCACTTTTTTGTTTTTTTGGGGGGAACAGAGTCTTGCTGTTGTAGCTAAGGGTGGCCTCAAACGTGTAGCAATCCTTCAGTGTTGGGTTTAAAAGTGTGTGTTACCACACCCAGTTTCTAATTATATACTTTTTTCTTTTTTCCAAGACAGGGTTTCTCTGTATTGTCTTAGTCCTGGCTGTCCTGGAATTCACTCTGTAGACCAGGCTGGCCTCAAACTCTTAAAAATCTGCCTGCTTCTGCCTCCTGAGTGCTAGGATTGAAGGCATGCTCCACCACCCAGGCTGAATACTTTAAAGTGATGAGTTTATATTGTATTTCATCTTCATCCTAGCACTCAGGAACATCAGGGGTTCAAGATCAGACTGGGTCACATGAGACCCTGTTTCAAAAAAAAAAGTTCAAGTGTCATCGTGTGTCCCTAGCACATTGATAAAAACATGACTCCTGTCTAGGGCTATAGGGGAAGGACTGGTCACCAACGTTCCTGAAACAAACTCTACCATCTCCATCTTGTTGATTTCACTGCAACACTGTGTGCAGCCTAGGAATGTCTCACTGATACTTCAGAGGATTCCTTGTTGAATCTACCCTTTTCTTTGGGGCCACTGGCATGCCGGACCTGCCAAGCTGCCCCCACAGCCAGCTCTGCTCACATTTGACCTCCACTAGCCTAGCCTCTTCAGAGAACACATAGCTGACCAACGGAGGGCACAGAGAAGCCAGGAATTGGCAGCCATGTAAAGCCCAGCAGATCCTGCCCAGGAGACTGTGACTGCTGAGAATTCACAGCCACAGTCCAGCTCTCTATGTTTGGCACTGATTCCCCTAGAATCCCTGGCAGGTCAAGCATAGGCTGACCTGGTCAACCAGGCTAGAGTCAAGGCTCTGTGTGAAACCTACACCTGCTTCTAGGCAGGTCTGTCCCTGGTACAGACCTCTTGTCTGTGATATCAGTGGGGCTTGTGGTCAGATCAGCTTGGGGTGGTGGGAAGCTGCTGTGTGGAGATGGTGGACCTTTGTTGGCTTCCTGAAGTGCAAACAGGATGCCACCAGGTGGTGAAGCTCAGGTCAGGTCGGGGTGGGGTGTTAAAACAGGTGAGGAAAAAATTGGCCCAGCAACAAGAGGCCCACAGGACAGGGAAGAAGGTACAACAAAAACTACATGAGCTAGAGAGATGGCTTAGTGGTTAAGAGCACTGGCTGCTCTTCCAGAGGTCCTGAGTTCAATTCCCAGTAACTACATGGTGGTTCACAACCATCTTTATTGTGATCTGATACCCTCTTCTTGCATAAAGGTGTGTATAGAGGACTCATCTACATAAATAAATAAATCTTGGCTGGGCGGTGGTGGTGCACACCTTTAATCCCAGCACTTGGGAGGCAGAGGCAGGCATCTCAGTGAGTTTAAGGCCAGTTTGGTCTACAGGCCAGTTCCAGGACAACTAAGGATACNTTCGAGACAGGGTTTCTCTGTGGCTTTGGAGCCTGCGCTGGAACTAGCTCTTGTAGACCAGGCTGGTCTCGAACTCACAAAGATCCGCCTGCCTCTGCCTCCCGAGTGCTGGATTAAAGGCGTGTGCCACCACTGCCCGGCCTTGTCACCTAATCTTTACATTCTGGAACATTTTGGTTCACAGACAGGGCAGGATATGAACAAAAAAGGGGGAAAATATCAGCACTTCCATGCAGTGAAGGGTCAGATGGACACGATCAGGTAGGGTCAGGTGGGGTATATGGACAGGAAGATGCTGATGACAGATGAGATCCCAGCTGTTGGGAACACCTCATCAGGAGCTGGGCAGAGCACTGGGAATGGGGGCTCTGGGTACCACTGGGATACCCTCCCAATCCTATACTGGCTTCCTGAGAACTGGAAAAACAGACCATTTTGGTTGAAGGCACGCTCAACCCGGGTCAGGGTGCTACCACTACTATCTCTCATCATCCGGCACAGAGCAGCTGATATGGGTGTACAAAGGCATCCAACAGATACAGCGCTTGTAAGAGACCCCACCTTAGCCAGGGAACCAACAGGGTAGGGCTTTCTGCTTTTTCACTGGGCCCGCAGAAAGCAGAATCTCAGGCTGGCGACTGTCCTTCCTATCAAAAGCTACACCTGGGCATGGCCAATAGCATTCTTCCCAGACCAAAGTACTTTATTTTCTTCCTTATAAAGAAAAGAAAAGTCAGCCGGGCGGTGGTGGCGCACGCCTTTAATCCCAGCACTTGGGAGGCAGAGGCAGGCATCTCAGTGAGTTTAAGGCCAGTTTGGTCTACAGGCCAGTTCCAGGACAACTAAGGATACACTGAGAAACCCTATCTTAAAAAACCACACACACACACATAACTCACCAAAAAACAAAAAACACAAACAAAAACCTGCATGAAGGGAGGACAAAAATCGGGTGCTGGGGATTTCAAAACTAGGGTGCAGTCTGAAGGTATAGCCCTTAGGAGGCTAGATCCAAGACAGAGCAGAAACCTCACTGGGTCACTAAGGAAGTCTGGGTAGACACTCTGATAAGGTGAGGAGGAAGTGGGGTTGGGGAGGTGGCACAGGCTACTGGGCTATGGTGTAAGAGGGGTGTCTGCCAGTCCTACCTTGCACTGTGGACTTCAAAATTTTTGGAAAGATGACAGCTCCGGTCAAAAGCAGAACTGGAGAAAGCAGTACCAGGGCACCAGACTCAAGGCCCAGCCCTCCCAGGATCTAGCTTTGTTGGCCTTCCTCAGGAAAGTCCTCTCAAGATAGTGAAGTATGCAAAACTGCCAGGGCCTAATCCTGAAACTGTGACACCCTGGTTTGCTGGCTGGGAGACACCACTCCACCAAAGGCTGTCCCTGACCAGGATTAGGGCTCCGATGACCAGGTCAGGCCTTGGTGACTCTGGATTTACAGCCTACAACTCCTGCCCAAGCTCAGGGACCCCCACACTGTTGCCAGAGCTGGTTCCTGCTGGGTCAGCAAGACCATAATTCTCTGGTACCTGGCTGAGGCACCAAGGTTACATATGCACTGGTCCAACCTCTCCTCTTAGGGATCACCATCAAAGCATTTCCTCATCCTCGAAGACTCAGAGGGACTCAGGGTAGAGCAGACACAAACCTTACAAACAACAGGAGCTTGAAGAAAAAACTGGCCGGGCGGTGGTGGCGCACGCCTTTAATCCCAGCACTCGGGAGGCAGAGGCAGGC
>JAQHUG010000205.1:3048155-3098373 GCA_028555095.1 Dicrostonyx torquatus | reverse complement strand
AAACACAAGGCCAGGCCCAAGCAGAGTCCTTGAATGGAAGGCCCTCTAGAGTGGCAGTTTTTGGGTTTCCTGTCTAGCCCCACAGAGTTGGAGGCTATGGAAGCTGGCAGGTTAGAAAAGGTGTCACTGGATGAAACTCCTGGCCAACGAGCAAGTGTAGGCTTGCATGGGAGGCAGCAGCAATCTCCTGGCTGGGTCCCTGATGCTGACAGTGCCTACAGATATGACATGTTCTGTGTGGCAACTTTATCTCCACCCGTTCAGAGGTACATGGCTCTCAAGCTCCCCTCTGGGTCATTAAGAAAATCAAATGGATCTTTCTGTCTCAGCCTCCTGACTGCTGGGATTACAGGTATTCCAAAAAAGTACAAAAGAAAAGATGTACACTGGGCAGTGGTGGAGCACACCTTTTATGTCTTTTAAGCACTCAGGCAGGAGGATCTCTGTGAGTTCGAGGCTAGCCTGGTCTATGAGCGAGTTCCAGGATAACCAGGACTGTCTTGAAAACCAAAAAAAAAAAGTGCTGGCCATGGTGGCAGATGCTCGTAAGCCCAGCACTTGGGAAGCTAAGGCCTGCATGTAGTAAGTTCTAAGTCAGCCCAAGCTACAGAGTGAAGAGCAGTAAGTTTATTACTACTTCCAGGTGGGAGACATTAGAGCCTCTGTTCCTTGGCAGCTGAAAGGGCACCCTGGCCAGGTTCTAAAGAGCCCTTTCCACATTCCCCAGGAGATCAAGTCATAAGCTGTTTTATTTACTTTTTGGCATATGTACATATGTGTGGTCACATGACTCATGTGTATGCAGAGAAAGGTACTGTGCTCGCACTTAGAAAAACCAGAGGTCACTGTCAGATGTCTCCCTTGGGAACTCTCCACTTCATTTACTAAGGCGGAGACTTTTTCAGAACCCAGAGCTGGTGATGCAGATGCTCTAGCTAACCACCTTGTCCCAGGGATCCTATCGCCTCTGCTGTACAAGTTCTGGGGTAACAAGTGAGCCACAAGCCGGCCTGACTCTTATGTAGGTGCCAGGGCTCTAAACTCTGGTCCTTTATCCACTGAGCCATCTCCCCAGCCCTCCTTTAGTTTTCTGAGTTGGGTCCTGCTAGTAGCCCAGATTGGCCTGGACTAGCAGTCTTCCTGCCTCAGCCTCCAGAGTGCTCGAGCTTGTGCCACCATGCTCACTCAGCGAGATTACGGACTTCCTTGAAACTGTCCAGGCAATGGAACTGTCACTTCTGTACTACATATCAGAAGGCCTGAAGGATCTAAGTGGGGGGGGGGCAGGGTTTCTGTCCCATTGTTAGCCCGTGTCTTCCCTCCTAGACATTAGGACATAGTTGCCCTAAGCGTTATTATCTGCCACCCCACAACCCTATCTCCCTACACTACTCCTAGAACATGATCCTATGCTAAGCTAACTAGTCCACATTTGCCCTGTACTTGGAGGAAGGGGCTATATAGCCAGGCAGTCTCTTGGAGATAGGAGGTGAACCAAACAGAGCTGCTGCCACTCCTCTGACCCTGAAAGCAGCGTAAACATTCCCATGACTCCACCCTAGAGCCCATCAAAATTCTGCCAAAGGATTGAGGGCACCTAGGTCCTGACATGCTTCATGCTAGGGTGGCTATCAGGTTGTGGAACATACCTTGCCCCATCCCCATTCCTAGCACCTCTCACAGCTAAGGAGCTCACATAGTTTGAGGAGTAGGAAGAAGGAAGTGCGCTTCTCTCAGCAGTAGCTGAGGTGAGAGGAGAGCAGGCAAGCAGGGAGTGGTATTTAAGCAGAACTTCTGGTAAGAGAGGTACCACGTGCTTCAGTAGGAGAGCAGGTCCCACACTCTGGCATAGTGGCCTAACACGTCAGGCATGACCCTCACAGATGGCTCCCACACAAGGTCAGGGAGCTTAGCTGTGTGGACTGGGAGGGCCTACAGGAAGGAGTCTGGAGCAAACATGCCCATTTCAATACTAAGAAGAGTCTATAAGGCCACTGGTCCAGAGGCCAATAGTAGGCCTGTGACAAAGGAAATATCCAAACTGGCTTTGAGGAATGTGTCAATAAGGCTTCCTCCACCCTTCCTTCAGCCTCCATGGGGATGCTGGAGGAGGGTCTCTAGGACCAGGGCAGTACCCAGCCTCTTCCTGATGCCTCCCTCCCACCTCACCAGGGGCTTTAGGATATGCTTGCCAGACTGGAAGGAAAAGTCTTGGCTGGCACCATAGTGCTGGTGTTTATATGACAGCGATGCTGTAACACCGAAGAATCTGGTGCAGAGGCTATGGGCCTCCAGGCTGAGAGAGACCCACTCTCAGCCAGCCACACTGGGAACTGCCATACTCAGGTAGGGACAGTTAACAAGCTGTGGTTGCAGCTGAGGCACTCCCTGGCAGCCTTTCCAGGAAACCTGGCAGAGAGGTGGCAACAGCAGGAGGAAGTTCCCTGGGGCTTCTTATTAATATTTCTTGATGACTCTCCCTGGGGCCCAACAATGTTCTCAGAGCTCAAGGATGGGGCCGTTACCAAAAAAGGAAGACCAATTGTGGCCACCATGTCTGTGCAAGCCCTTGGCCAATAAAGGACAACAGTGGTTGACCATGACAATGTTCAGTGAGCCCCAGACTTCCAGGTCCTGTAGGACATTCAGACAGACACTCCAATCAACACAAACAATACATAAACAGGCACCCTGCACATACTGCCTATGACACAAGGCATAGACATCCTGTTAGTGTGCACTGAAAACAAAATTCTAAACCAGGTAGTGGCAGCACACGCCTTTAATCTCAGCACTCGGGAGGCAGAGGCAGGCAGATCTCTGTGAGTTTGAGACAAACCTGATCTACAAGAGCCAGTTCCAGGACAGGCTCCAAAGCTACAGAGACACTCTGTCTCAGGAAAAAAAACAACAAAAAACCCCCACAATTCTAGAGGTCCTTGCTCTGCAGTCCTGAAAGGGGGTTGTGCCCCATTCCAATTCTAAGGCAACTTCCACCCTCAGAGAAATGACCCCCATTTTACCACCAAACACCCACGTCTACATCACCAAAACCGCCCTTTTCAGTAAGCAGTGATGCGAGACAAGATGTCGTTACAGAAAAATGCAGTTGTCAAACGCCTTACTCTTAGGATCTCGTTTGAAGTGGGCCTGAAATTACCTAAGAGTAACTGTCCCAAAGAGGAAATGGCCCTAGGAGCCAGTGGGGAGAGAAAAGGGGCCTAGGGAGAAACAGTGGGTATAATGGAGGCGGTGCTTTCCTCAAAAACCATCACATGCTCCTGGCTTCGGCTCCTTATTCCATAACATCTTTAGAACAACAGCCATGTGCAGGCAGCTGGAACTCCCTGGGGCCCCCAGGGCTCTCAGCTCCCTATACAGCAACCTGGGCACCAGAAGCTGCTGTAGAGTGTGTGCCTACACTTGACGTCAGCCAGGATTTACTACGAGCATGGACTGTGCATTAATAGGACAAATCATTCCTAGGCTGACAGAGCCCAGATTCCTGTGCACGGATCCCAACCTATGACGCTCATGCTCCCTTCAAATCCATTTACTGAGTGCACAGTGGAGAAGCAAGCAGAGCTGAGCAACTTAATAGCAAATCCATGAGAGCCTTGCTCCAGAGAGGACAGATGGGAAAAGGCATCTCAGAGAGCCATTCCCAGGGAGGAGCAGCAGCAGCTTCAAAGGCCCGCAGGGATAGACTGCAGCAAAGATAATCTTGTTTTCAGGGGCAGGAGGGGGTGGGTCCCTGCCACTGGAGTGGAATGTTCTGGTAAGGGATAAAGGATGGCAGCAGTGGGCTTTCTCTGGTGATGGAGAAGTAGAGGGAGGAAGAAGAGCAAAAGTCTTCTTAGCACTCCTTCCCCCACCAATCCGGCAGGAAGTCCTGGCTGTAATGAGTTAACAGGAACGAAGAAACAGAGAAGGAAGAGTAGCAGGGTCTGAGGAGCCGGGAAACAAGAAAGGGGCGGGCAGCAGCGGAGGAAGCTCATGGTGGGGGAGGGACCAGGAAATAGCCCAGAGAACCAGAAGGCTGCAAGAGGCACCCAGCTCCCACATACTGCTGCTGGGGCTGCTACTGTCACTGGGGAGAGCAGGGACATCTCTTGGGACCGCCCAGGCAGGGCTCCTCAAGCAGGAGCCCTGAAATTAATTACACAGGGCCTCAGTGGTCATATTAAGCAAATGATGATAATTATAAGACTGCGGCAGCTGCTGGGAAAGAGGCAACAGCTTCTGCAGGGTGAGGCCCAGACCACAGTCCCACAGCCCTGGGAAGTCATTGGTGAAGGACCAGCCTCCTGGTTTTACCAAAGCAGATAAACTGAGGCAAGCCCAGTCAGGATTAGTGTGCCTGGGGCCTGTATGAACCAGTATTGCAGGAGTGAGGAGCCAGGACCCCTATGTTCTATCCACACAGCACCCCCTCCTGTGAGAAGGTCGGGGAATAGGTCTGTTTCCCTATCTTCTAGGTGACAGAAGGGGAGGTCCCTTTGCCAAGTTACAGTAGCACTAAGCCCAACAGTTCCCATTCCCCAGCCCTGGGAAATAAGAGCCAAGCTCAGCCAAGTCACAACCCTGGACACCAGCCACAGAGAAGGTTGCCAAATGGCCCACCCTAAAGTATGAACAATTCCCAGGCACAGGAATGAACCCCACTGCTTCTTTCCCTAACCCTGACTTCATGGTGGGGAAGTAGGATTCTGTATATGATTGGCACTTGTGGCCTCGCCAGGGTAGCCTGTTTCTCTGTTTTAGGAAATGGCAAAGGGGTTGGGTCTTGTATACTGTGACAGTTGATGGTACCAAAAGCCCCTGCTATTTTCAGGTTACCACCTTAGACCCACAGCTCTCAAGACAAGGGGTGCCCACCATCCCACCCCACAGCCAGTAACACGTCAGTGGGTAGAGGAGACAAAGCAAATAGGAAGACTAGGACTCCAAAGATCTGTGATCCAATCCCAGACCTTTTGCATGACACGCCTCAAGATCTTGATCAGTAACTGAGGAAAATATCACCTGCTGGGTGGGCATACCAGGGCTGAGAAGACAAGGCACTTTGCAAACTGGGACATACTGGGCAAATGGGCAAGACCACCTTCAAGGGCAAGAGAGGTCTGCCTTGAAAATGTGCAGTGTGCATCACAGAAGCTTTCCAGCATGGGAGGTTCGCATGCCGAGGGCCACGGCCACTGCGGGGTGACTCAGGGTCCCTCCCTGGCCTGAGCATACCAGTGTTTAGAGTTAGAGGCTCCTCACCATTCATAGATTGAGAAATTGGTTCAACAACATGCTACTGATGGTACCCATACCAATGCCTACGGTGTCATCGGTCCCAAAACTCACAGCCTGCCTCCATTCTGCTCAGATTCTCACCCCATCCTGGTACTGTTGAGCAACTAGTCCATGCAGGCATGGCCTTGCCAACTTCACACGCTGGTTTTTGGATCAACTGAGATAACAGATGTCAAAATAAATAACAAATTAATAAGATCTCCATTCTTATTCCTATCACACCACCACTGCCACCAAACGAAGGGTAAAGAGGTACAGCTCATTTATCAGGGTTCTAAAACACCTGCAGAGGCGACCCAAGGCGGGGCCCTTTAGGAGCAATGCATTCTGGGGAAAGATCATCCAAATATGGAGAGTTCTAGAAAAGGCACCAACTCAAACTTTGTAGACCTCACACTTGCACAAGACTCTCCTGGTTGTGGCAACCCAGGAGGGCTAGGCAGTGCCCCAGATGCTAACTGCACGCCGCACCCTTCTCTTCCCTTCACATTTTGTCATTTCTGAACTCATTTCGCCCTAACTGCTGCCCCTAGACAGCTCTGGCTGATATTCAGTCTAGTTCCTGTTTTGAGAAATCTGACTGCAAATGTCTTAGGAAAAAAGGGGGGCCCAACGGCCTCTTCAAAACGCAGACCAATTTTTCCTCTACTGGGCTTGAATCTCCGTCAACCCGAAACCCAGTGAGCAGCCACTGGCTGGGGGTGGGAGAGGCATGGTGAGCTGTACAACAACAACCCTGCAAGCTGCCCACCTGCTCCAACACCTGGGGCCACCAGAGCTCTAGTTCACATTGCCCACATTTCACAGATGTAAAAACCAAGGTCTAGAAAGGAAAAGAACTTGCCCCATGTCCTGTCCTGTGATAAGAATACGGCAGTAAAGTCAGGTCCAGTTCTTGGCTGCTAAAGGGGCTGGCATGAAAAGCTGCTGGGATTGGCCTCACCACCCACCACAAGGCACCCCGATGGGTAGACACATCTGCTCTTCCAGGGGCAGGACATCTAGACCACCCTTCAGGGCCACGCAATGAACAAAATATACAACGAGAAGCTGAGAACCCTAACGTGGAGTACCTGGGTGATACTGCACAAGCCATTCAAGCATTCAAGTGTGAGATGTACCCCCTCACATACACCACACACACACACACACACACCTTGTCCTATGGGCACAACACTACACCTGTCTCACTCAGTCTCTGGTCTTCTGTGCAGTTCAAATGGGAAGGTAAGTCTATCTGCCACAATACACTGGATAAACACCAGTTACACCTCTCACATCCTGCCCGACTCTGCACCCACATCCTGAACAGTTTAAACTTTGATACCAGGTGTGATGACATCAGTTGTCTTGCGGAGAGGCGGCAGCACAGTCCAGCTGCTGTTGGATGGGATGTCCCCCTGGTCAAGAGTACCCACAAGGCAGCACATGTGGGGAAAAGGGTGAAGAATGGACTTGCCTCAACCAAACATAGCCCCTGGGGATGGTACACACACCAATGCACTGTCCCTAAAGAGCACTGTCAAACCTAAGCCAAGGGCAGTGACACCACCAGAGGAGAAGGCAAAAAAGTCTCCGACTTGTGCTCCCCACTCCACAAACCTCACAAGAGTGTTGTTAATCACTCTGAGAGGAGTGAACAGGGCTGTGGAACACCAAAGAGAGGAGTGCTGGGAGCAGGGACAACAGACTGGGTAAACAGAGGCAGACCTGGGGAAGGGAACCAACCATAAGGGGACACAGAGGGTGGAGGGCAAAGCCCAGCCCCTAGGGTGGGATGAGGGATGCAGCAGGGCCAGGGGCTGACAGCAACCAGGCCCCGCAGTGAGATACAGGAAGCGGCAGTGCGGCCCGGGGAGCGCGGCGGGGAGCTTGGAGTTGGGGCGCTCTGGGCTCGCAGGCACCGGGCCTGCGCCGGCCGGGACAGGAGAAGTCCCCGGGTACTGGGACGGCCCGGATAATGGGTCTCCGGGACAGAAGGTCCCCGAAGTAGGGGGTCTCTGAGTCCTGGGGCAGCCGGGATCCCCGGAGTAGGGGAGTTCCCGGGGCTTGGGGTAGCCAGGATGGTGCGGCGCCTGGAGCACAGGGTCCCCGGAATAAGGTGGTCCCCGGGGCCTGGGGCGGCAGGAAGAGAGGGGTCCCTGGGGCATGGTACCCGGGTAGTCGCGTGGGACCCGACACAGGCGGGCTCACCTGGGCTCTGGAAGCAGGATCTTCTTGCTGGCGCGCGCGGCCGGCGTGGCCTTGCTCTTCTCCATGGCCATCAGGTAGCTCACATCGGCCAGCACCGCCTCCAGGTCGGCCATCTTGGCGGCGGCGGCGCTGTTCCTCCCGCCGCCCGAGGCTCCGCTCCGCTCCCGCTCGCTCGGCCCGGCCCGGCCCGCGCGGCTTGTCGGCCTCGGCGCCGCCGCCGCCCCGTCCGGTCCTCGCTTGTCGCCCGCTCACAGGCGGCGCCGCCCCATGGCGCCGGCTCGGGCCCGGCCCGGCTCGCGCTCCGCTCCCGCCGGGACTGCAGTCGGGGCGCCGCCGCCGCCACCACCACCACCCTCCCTCCCGCCCGCCCGCGCCCGGAGCTGCCGCCGCCGCCTCCGGCCCCGCCTGCCGCGCACAGCGCCAGCGAGCCGCCGAGGGGCCGAGCCGGGCGGGCGGGCGGCGGGCAGGCGGGCGGGAGCGCCCCCTAGAGGCCGCGCCGCTGGGGTCGGGGACGCGGGTGGCAGAACAAGGCTGCATCTAAGGACTCCAGGACGACCCCAAGCCGTGACCACAAGCTCGGATCGTATCCACGCTCCCTCCAGGGCGTTGACTCCAGACCGTGGATCATAACAAGAATCCTGACGCCGGCCATGACCCCAGACTGAGAGTTCAGAACATTCTCTCAGGATCACACCATCACATCCTCCTCTGACTCCCAGACCTTGAGTGACAATCCTGATTTCAAACTCTGAAAGGAGCTCCAAACTCAGACCTTAGGCCACACTCCTGACTATGAGCATTTTGTTGTTGTTTTTCTTAATTCAGACAGAGTATTGTCATGTCTTCCTGGGTGGCCAGTAACTCACTACATAGACCAGGCTGGCCACTAACACAGAGATCTGCCTGCCTCTGCCTCCCAAGCGTTGAGATGGATTAAAGGCATGCTCCACAAAACCACACTTTGTTGAGGGCTGAACTTTTTTTAAAAAAGTTCCATTATTTATTTATTTACTTACATATGCAAACATGGAGATCAGAGGATAGAAAATTTGACAATCAGTTTTCTTTTTTTTAGTACATGGTTGCTAGGGATGGAACTCAGGTCCTCAGGCGTGGTGCCCTTCTCTGTGCCTTCTTCCTGAGCCAGCTCCTGCCTATTCTATCCTCACAGCACTTGGGAGGCAAAGGCAGGTGTGTTTCTGTAAGGTGAAAGCCAGCTAGTGCTATATAGTGAGACCATGTCTCAAGCGAACAAATTAAAAAAAAAATTGAAACTGCATACATCTCTCTAGGGCACCTCTCTGATTTCCAAGCTGCCAAGATACTTCAAACCCAGCTCTGGACACTTAGAAACTGATTCTTGTGCCAGTTCATGGGTCAGCAAAACAAGTAAGTACCCCTGCTTCCTTTGTACTTCTTGACTACTGTAAATCAAAACAAATCAGATGGAGGGGGGACTCTCAGTGAATGATATCCCCGGACATCCAAGTCAAAACCCAGGCTGTTTTTCCCTGAACCCTGCCTCAGTGGGAAAAGGACAGATAATATGTTATTACATGTCTGCATCCAAATGTCAAGATGCTAATAGATGGGGGAGATATCCACTATCTTCTGCTTTAACTGAAGTTCCATGGTTCATCTCTTTCTTGTGTGAACATGTGTGTTACAAGCATGTGGGCATGTACATGTGGATATGAGTGCATGTTACGCTCAAGTGTGTGTTTTTGTGGAGGCCTGGTCAACCTTAGATATTATTTTCAGGAGTCATCTGTATGCTTATTTATTTATTACGTGCGTGCCATCAACATCCAGCTTATTTTTAATTTTTAACAGGCAGTGGTGGAGCATGCCTTTAATCCCAGCACTAGGAAGGCAGAAGCAGATGGATCTTTGTGTTCAAGGCCAGCCTGATCTATAGAGCAAGTTCCAGGACAATGAGGGCTACACAGAGAAACTCTGCCTTGAAAAAAACAAGCAAAAATTTATATATATATACATTCATATGTAAATATTATGCATGTATATTTATGTCTGAGTATGGGTTTGTGTACATGAGTGCAGGTGCCTGGAGAATAAGGAAGAGGGTGTTGGATCCAACGAATCTGGAGTTGTGGGAGGTTGTAAGATACCTGCTAGCTGGGCGGTGGTGGCGCACGCCTTTAATCCCAGCACTCGGGAGGTAGAGGCAGGCGGATCTTTGTGAGTTCAAGACCAGCCTGGTCTACAAGAGCTAGTTCCAGTGCAGGCCCCAAAGCCACAGAGAAACCCTGTCTCGAAAAACAAACAAACAAAAACAAAACAAAAAAAAAAGATACCTGCTATGGGTACTGAAAACTAAACTCTGAGTCCTCTGTCAGAGAAGTATATTCTTTTAACCCTTACCTCCTGAGCCATCTCTCCAGGGTCTCATATGGGGCGTGCCAATTAGGCTAGTTTGGGTAGTTAGCAAGCCTCATTAAGTCTACCTGTCTCCACCACCCAATGCTGGGACCACAAACGTGTGTCACTATAACAGGCTTGCTCTTCCTTCCTTCCTTCCTTCCTTCCTTCCTTCCTTCCTTCCTTCCTTCCTTCCTTTCTTCAAGATAGGGTTTGCCTGTGTGATAGCCCTGGCTGTCCTGGAACTAGCTCTTGTTGACCAGGCTGGCCTCAAACTTACAGAGATCTGCCTGCTTCTGCCTCCTGAGAGCTGGGTTTAAAGGCATATGCCACCCTCACCCGACTGTGATGGGCTTATTATTTAGTTAGTTCAGCCTCCATGTATGCCTGCAGGCCAGAAGAGGGCACCAGATCTCATTACAGATGGTTGTCAGCCACCATGTGGTTGCTGGGAATTGAACTCAGGACCTCTGGAAGAGCAGCCAGTGCTCTTAACCTCTGAGCCATCTCTCCAGCCCCTGTGATGGGCTTTTTTATGTGGGTATGAGGGATCGAAGTAAGATTCCCACGCTTGTGCAGCAGGCACTTTGTCGACTAAGTCATCTCTCCGTGTTCCTGGTTCACCCTTTGTCCCCCCTGTGTCCATTTCAGGACCAGACTCAGACAGGTGTCAGTGTTTGATGAATGAATGGATCAGTGACTGCCCTCTTGGAGCACGTGAAGTTTGAAGCAGAATAGGACTAGATGCTCCAGCAAGACAAGATGCCTGTGACCTTCTTCCAAGCCCTACCTTGACTCTCTGGACCTTGACCTGTAAGAAAGTCCCACCCTGACATGGGTTTTCTGGAACAGCTCCTATTAAAAAGAAAAAAAAAATGCCTGAAGAACTTGTCAGACCAGAGTCTGAGCATGGGTTTGGAAATGTCAGCCATCCCTTCCTTTCACTACCTGGAAACCACCCACTGCCCCACCCACTACCCCACCTACTGCCCAAGCTGTGGGGCCTTCCCAGAGCCAGTGTCCGGGGCATTGCTCAAGGATTCCTGAGAACTGAGAAGGCAGTTTTAGGAGGTCCAGAACCAGAAGACTGTGTAAGGAGGCCTGGCTTGGTAAGGCTGGTCTTGAGATGATGCTGCCCTCTGGTGGTGTTTGGAAGGTCGATTGTAATCTTGACCTTTTAGGCCAGTTTCAATCCTTCTGTTAACCTTTGTCTGGCATCTAGTTCATACTGGATTGAGCCAGGATGCTGGCAGGGCAGAGGGGAGAGAAACACCATTTCTGCTCAGCTACAATGCTGCTCCAATTACCACTGGGTAATCATGAGTGTTGACATCAGCCCACACTGTTCTGCTCCCACCTCCCCATAAAGCCTCCATTTTCCAAAACCTCATGAATCTTCTTCAATTCCTTCTTTCCTTTACCTATCCCTGATTTCCATATACACACCAGCCATTGCCTATGCGACTGGCCTCTTTTCAGGCTCCCTGTCTCTCCACTGCAGCTCTGCAGTGAGAGACTGAATTAGCCTCTACCTTGACTGTCCTAGGGCCTAGGATAATGCCCGCCTTCTTACAGTGGCCTGTGAAACCTAACAACCCTGACCTCTGCATCTCTCAACTTGGCACCCTCCACTCTGCCACTCTCCAGCCTCTCTGTCACATGAACAAATCTGTTATATTGTCTACTTCCCCAGCCTGAGCTGGCCTGGCCCCTGCTCCTCCCACATGGCAAGCTCTTGCTCAACCTAATGTTTCCTGGGCTGAGACGTTTATGCTCAAAGGGCAATGGGGCTCTGGGGTACTGTTACAGTGTTTCACTCCTCAGGCTGGCCTTGTACATGGGACAATCTTCATGTTTCTGCTTCCTCAGAGAGGGGAACCAATTACTACCTCTCCACTTCCCTAGTGCAGGGAATAGAATTTAGGACCTTTCAGGACTGCCTCTGCCTCCCAAGTGCTGGAATTAAAGGCATGCATCACCACTACCTTTTTTTTTTTTCCTTTTTTAAAAGAGGATCTCACCAGCCTGGTCTACAGAGCAAGTGCCAGGACAGGCTTCAAAGCTACACCGAGAAACCCTGTCTCGAAAAAAAACAAAAAACAAAACAAAACAATAAGAAGGCTTCACTGTGTCATGTTGCTGTCTGACCTGAAACTTACTATGAAGCAGGTTTGCCTTGAACTCACAGAATCCCCTCCTTCTGTCTCCCGAGTAGTGCTTGGATAAAAGGTATGCTACTACTGGGGATGTCAGTTTGACACACAAACTAGAGCTATCTGAAAGGAGGGGACCTTAATTGACTTTATAAGATCTGGCTGGCCGGGCGGTGGTGGCGCACGCCTTTAATCCCAGCACTCGGGAGGCAGAGGCAGGCGGATCTTTGTGAGTTCGAGACCAGACTGGTCTACAAGAGCTAGTTCCAGTGCAGGCTCCAAAGCACCAGAGAAACCCTGTCTCGAAAAAAAACCAATAAATAAATAAATAAATAAATAAAATAAAATAAAATAAGATCTGGCTGGGAGGCAATTTTTAGTGGTTGAAAGGGGAGGGCCCAGCCCACTGTGGGTGTAGCCATCCCTGGACTGGTTGTTTTGGGTTCTGTAAGAAAGCAGGCTGAGCAAGCCACAAGCCACAAACCAAAAACAGGACCCCTCCATAGTCTTTGCATCAGCTCCTGTCTCCAGGACTCTACCCTGTTTGAGCTCCTGTCCTGACTTCTTCCAATGATGAACAGCGCTGTGAAGTGTAAGCCAAATAAACCCTTTCCTTTCCCAGCTTGCTTTTGGTCGTGGTGTTTTGTCACAGCAATAGAAACCAAAAGACATGTAGCATAAAAATTTTGTTTACGGGGGCTGGAGAGATGGCTCAGAGGTTAAGAGCACTAGCTGTTCTTCCAGAGGTCCTGAATTCAATTCCCAGCAACCACATGGTGGCTCACAACCATCTGTAATGAGATCTTGTGCCCTCTTCTGGTCTGCAGGCAAACATGTGGGCAGAACACTGTATACATAATAAATAAAATCTTTTAAAAAAATGTTTTTGAGAGAGGGTCTTATCATATACCCTTGGCTGGCTTGGAGCTTGCTATATAGACCAAGGTGGTCTTGGATGTTGATCAATTCTCCTGCCTCAGCCTCCAAAGTAACTGAGTTCCAGACATGAGGCACCATATTCTACTCTTTATTTATTAAGAGAAAAAGGTTTCTCTATGTAATAGCTCTGGCTGTCCTGGAACCCACTATGTAGACCAGGCTGGCCTTGAACTCACTGAAATCCGCTTGCCTCTGCCTCCTGAGTTCTGGGATTAAAGGCATGTTCCTCCACCACCACCTGGCTACCACACTTTTCTTTTTGTATTGTATTGTTGTTATTATGTATGTGTGCATGATGAGCTTGTGTGAAGCTGTATGTGCCATAACGCAAGAGTGAAGGTGAGCAGAAAACTTTGCGAGGTTTATTCTCTCCTTCCACATTTACATGGGCTCCAGGTACCCAATTTAGGTCCCCAATCTGGTGGGCACTATTTGTTTGTATAGTTAAGGTTGGTCTCAAACTCAAGATCCTCCTTTCTCAGGCGACGCAGGTTCTTAGCTCCTTTGTGGATTTTCACAACCCTCTTCCGAGGAGTAGAACATTCCCTTGGGACCCTAAAAGTCACGCAATCCACTACAATCTGCCAGGACACCAGTTACGACCTTCTGGACTTGAGCTACACCCCTAGTTTTGACATCAGACCTGCTCTAGTTTTGGTCCCACCCAGCCCCACCCTCCCAGGTCCAATGCACATGCGTTCCTGCACTCGAAGCCAATCTAGCTGGGTAGTGTTCGTGGTAGTGCCCTCTATAACTGAACACCGGCAACTGGCTTGTGAATGTTCGATTTACCGTCTCTTAGCCCTCTCGCTGGTGTTTTGATGCGACGGAGGTTGGATCTGAGAGCTATCTTCTACTAACTCTGTCCAGTGCCTTGGTCAAGTTGCTTACCCTTTCTGAATCGGCAATGATGAACTGAGATGATGTGGGAAGCTCTGGGGTAGGGTAGAATCTCAGTCTGCTGAGATTGTGTCGCCAGTTGGAGTCTTTGGTGTCACATGTTCTCTAGGCATCTCTAAAGTCTTTTCTCTTCTGCCCTCTACCTGTTATTTTTCCTTTTCTGGATCTCTCAGGGTGCATTACTGTGGTCCAGCATCCTCCTGAATCATTGGAGTCAGCTGCTGGATGTAACATGAGGGGCCTGCTCGTTGGGATTTCTGTCCTGCCGGGTACCCCACAGCCGGCAAGCCCCAAAGAAATCACACTGAGAGTCTACATTAGGTTATTAACTGATTGGCCCATTAGCTCAGTCTTCCTACCAGCTCCCATAAGTTATATTAACCCATTGTTCCCATCCATGCCAGGCATATGGCCGGTACCTTTTCTCAGCTGGGACAGGGACACATGCTGCTTCCTTGGAGATCTGTGCAGGAATGCCAGGGAAGCTTCCTGCTTCCCAGACTTTCTTCTGGCCCTGCCTCTACTTCCTGTCTGGTTGATCCGCCTATACTTCCTACCTGGCCAATCAGCATTTATTTAAAACATGATTGACAGAAACAGACAAGTCTCCTGGACCAGCTGGAGACCTTGCGCTCTCAGCCTCTGGAGAGGGATCAATAGGACAGGGTGAGGCAGGTGACTGGATCAGAACCTGGACAGGGTCAAGCCTAGAGCTCTCTGACTTCCATCTTGGCTTGGACGCCTATTTCTGTGACCTGGAAATATGCACCCTATGTGGAAGAGGTAGGGCTCTACATCCAGTGGATATGAAGCTTAAGTTGCAGCCCGTACCTAAGTCACACTCAGCAAAGTTGGCCTGGGGGGAATTGGGATCTCTCCCTCACCCCCCAAAGTATTACATCATTCGAAGGGCCCTATGCAAATAAAATAGTAAGCCTCTAGGCTAGAGAGATGGCTCATTGGTAAAAGCATCTACAGCACAATCATGGGGCACTAAGTTTAGATTCCAGTAACAAGCCAGGCGGATGCCTGTAACACCAGCTCCAAGGGATATGATGTCCTCTTCTGGCTCTAAGAGCACAAACACCTTCCAGTTGAACACATACATACATACACATATGTATTTCCAATGGCTCAGTGCTATCTCGGAGAGCATCTTTAAGAAAGCATACTGCTCTTACAGAGGACTAGAGTTAAATTTCCAGCATCCAAGTTCAACAGCTCACAGCCTACCAACTTCAGCTTGTGGAGATCCAATTCTTTCTCCTGACCTCTGAGGGCACTGCACTCGAGAACAAACAAAAATCAGGTATTGGGGATATGGCTCAGCAGTTAAGAGCATTGACTACTTGTCCTGAAGACCTGGGTTTAATTTCTAGCCTCCATGTGGTAGATCACAATCTGTAACTCCAGTTTCAGGGATCTGCTTATTTTTTGGCCTCCATGGACACTAGGCATGCACATGGTACACAGACATACATGCAGGCAACACACACTAGCCAGTTATAGCAGTGCACAACCTTAATTCCAATACTTGGATCTCTATGAGTTTGAGGCCTGCCTGTTTTACATACAAGTTCTAGGACAGCCAGGTCTACATAAAGAGAACTTTGTCTCCAAAAACAAAACAAAAAACCCTAATTTAAAAAAATTCAAAAACATTTTGAGACAAGTTTCTCTGTGTAGCCCTGTCTTGGAACTTGCTCTGTAGACAATACTTGCCTTGAATTTACAGAAATCTGCCTGTCTCTGCCTCCTGAGTGTTGGGATTAAAGGTGTGCACCACCACCACCTGGCTAAAATGAAAACTTCCATGATTTGTTTTTATTAATTTAAATTATGTTTAAGGCATGTGTAGCTGCATGTGAATGAGTGTAGTTGCCCTCAGAGGCATCAAATGCCCTAGAACTGGGAGTTACAGACAGTTGTGAGCTGCCTAAAATGGGGAACTGAAAGTGCTCTCTGCAAGAGCAGCAAGAACTTTTAACCTCTGTGCTCTCTCTAATCCCCAAATGAATACATTACAACTAAGCTTGTAATCCCACCTATTTAGAAGGCCAAGACAGAAGGACCATAAATTCAAGAACTAACCTGGACTACTGTGATGAGTTCAAGGCCTGAACAACTTAAGTAAGACCATCTCAAAATCAATATAAAAACAGGGGATGTGGCTAGCCTTGTATGTGCAAAAACCTGAGTTGGACACTCATCCTGCCCCTGTGCCATAAAAGTTTAAAAATGCCTTTACCCACTGAGACATCTTCACAGGTCCCAGTCACTGTTGTACTACACCCAAGTCACTTTGGACAAATTATTTACATATCCAGTTTCTCATTTTTTAAAAAAATTTCATGTGCATTGTGCATTTGCCTGAATGTATGTCTGTATGAAGGTTTTGGACACCCTGGAACTGGAGTTACAGTTGTGAGCTGCTATGTGGGTACTGGAAACTGAACCTGGATCCTCTGGAACAACAGTCAGCACTCTTAACCACTGAGCCATCTCCCCAGCCCCCATTTCCTATCTTTAAATAGGACAGAGTAGGATTATCATAATATATATACATATATATGTATATATATATATATGTACACACACACATATAAAGTATTTGTGGTCTCGGATTGATCCTCCTGCCTCAATTTCTGAAGTAACCAAGTTCAAGACATAAGTCACTATACCTTTATTTTCCCTTTTCTGTTCTGAAACAGGGTCTCTGTGTAGCCTACCCACTCTGTAGACAAGGCTTACAGGGATCTTGAGCTCACAGAGATCTGCCTGCTTCTGCCTCCTCAGTGCTGGGACTAAAGGCACGAGTCACCACTGCTTGGTCACTTGCTTTTACAACTTTTTTTTTGTTGTTGTTGTTTTGTTTTTCGAGACAGGGTTTCTCTGTGGCTTTGGAGCCTGTCCTGGAACTAGCTCTTGTAGACCAGGCTGGTCTCGAACTCACAGAGATCCGCCTGCCTCTGCCTCCCGGGTGCTGGGATTAAAGGCATGCGCCACCACCGCCCGGCCATTTTTTTTTAAATGTATGTATGTGGCTGTGTGCATGCCATAGTCTGTATGTGGAGGTAGAGTACAATATGCAGGAGTCAGTTCTCTTTCACACGGGCTCCAGGGATTGAAAGCAGCTCAGCTGCAGGTGCCTTTACCCAGCAAGTCATCTCTTAAATACCAGTTTTAAGTAGGAAGAAGCAGCACCTGGTGCAATCATTGAACTGTTCTTGCTATTGCGTTGGACTAACAGTGTTCTCAACTTTTCCAATGCTGTGACTCTTTATTTTATTTTTTTGGTTTTTCGAGACAGGGTTTCTCTGTAGCTTTGGAGCCTGTCCTGGAACTAGCTCTTGTAGGCAAGGCTGGTCTCGAACTCACAAAGATCTGCCTGCCTCTGCCTCCCGAGTGCTGGGACTAAAGGCGTGCGCCACCACTGCCCTCCTCTGTGACTCTTTTTAAATACAGTCCTCACGTTATGGTGACCCCACACTATAAAATTGCTTTTGTTGCTACTTCGTAACTCTTAATTTTGCTAGTTATGAATTGCAATGTAAATGGTTTAGAATGGTCTTAGGTGACCCCTGTGGGGTTATCTGAAACCCCAAAGAAATCATAGCTCATAGGTTAAGATCCTCTGAACTAGAGGCTATTGCTGACTGAGGTCCTAGACAGTGGTAGCAAGGATGAGGTGGTATAATGGAAGCAAAACTGACAACTCCCTGTTCTCTGTTAACACCCAAACAGCTCTTCAGGAAACTTAACTACAAGTCAATTTACACAATGTTCTGTTTCTGGAGCATACAGCAGAACTAGATAAGCCTTAGTTATCAGTTCAGGGCAGTAGGAAACGTAGGGATCCAATCCTCCTGAGCCAGTGATGACTTCTGGCAGCAGGCAGTGCTTGTCTAGAGGTGAGAACTAGTTCTCAATTTACTAAGCAACAGATCTGGTTATACAGCTAAGTTAGATAATGAAGGTAAATGCCAATCACAGCCCATCTGGAGGCTTCAGGATGGCACTAACATTAAGCAGGGGCCTAGTTTGTGGTTTTAGTCATGTGGAGGTTGGTCTTGGTTACTGGGGCTAAAAGATGAGAAATACCCAAGCTGTTCCCAGGCACTGTTCCAATACTGCCTGTTTAACCTCAGCACATGAAATACTTATCCATTCATTAGGGCCAGGCGGTGGTGACTCATGCCTTTAATCCCAGCACTCAGGAGGCAGAGGCCGGTAGATCTCTGAATTTGAGGCCAGCCTGGTCCTCCTCCCACCCAAGTTTGCTTTGAGCTGGAGAGATAGCTCAGTGGGTAAAGGCACTTGCCTCAAAGCCTGACAACCCAAAGAGTCCTGGGACCCACACGGTGACAAAAACCCCTTCAAGCTATCCTTTGACCTCCACATGCATGCCATGGTATATGTACATGCTTGCAATCACACACAAAAAGTTTTAAGTTTTCCTCAGTGAAGAAAGTACTGCTTTTTGACATTAAGAAAGCTAGTTAAGTACAGACTTTTGCCAGTGCCACAGCTGTTTCTGACCAGAGTAGAGGGGCCCGCACTCTATGGCCTTGGCTAGACATGTCTGTATGACCTGACTCATCCTTTCAGATACTCGCATACACCAAAGGAGAAAGGGGTTAGTTTTTGTTTTTAAAGTCTTTTTATTTAAAAACAAAAACAAAAAAGAAAACCAAATCAAAATATTTCCCATTGGAGGCTATTTCTTTCTTTTTTTGTCTTTTAAAAATTTTATTACACAAATATCTCCCACTCCCAAGTGTCAGAAGAAAGACATCTTTGCTCTTTCTAAAACCAAGTGGGGAACTTTTAGAAAACAAAGCCCAACTAGCTTCCTTCCTTCCCTGACCCAAAATAATGCCAATGTGTCAGATGGTAGCTAAGACTCATTCCCTTAATGCTTACATTTAATTTAAAAATCTTAGCACAACATTGGAGATTGACTCTAAATAAGCAACAAAAAATATATATTTACAATATTTCTCCCCCCAAAAAACAAACCCTTTAAACATAGTGACTTTAGGAGTTTTATTTATTGAGCAGTTATTTTTTAATCACCAAGTGATTTTATATTTTATATATATATAATTATATATATATATAATTTTCTTCCTTTCCTTTGTGGTTTTTTGCCCCAGTATGTGGAAAGATGAAGGCAGAGGTCTGATCCTACAGTTTGAAGAGGCCAGGCTCTGGCAAGACCACAGCTAAGAGTAGATGCAGGACTATGAACGTACATGTTCTTGCCCCCAGAGACACTTCTCTCCTTTGCAAGGACCAACCCTCACCTCTAAAAGCCATTCTCCCTCATAGTTCTAAAGAAAAGAAAGACCCAACAAGGGCATCAGTCCATCTGCCGCCATCCTGAGCTCCCTTTTCAGCTGACGAATTTCTGTGTGGTAAAACATTTGCTTTTTCCAAACCTAAATGCAAAGACCAAAACCCCAGACAAGCCATCAGCTTAGAAATTTCTGTGGATGAACTGTCCCAAAGGTCAGAGGCACTCTCCCGGCACAATCCCTGCTCTGAAGGGGTCTCTCCACCTCCCCTTTTATAAAAAGACAAAAAAAACTTAGTAATTTTAGTATTTTCCACAGGAGCAACCAAGAAGAAAAAAAAAAAAAGAAAAAAAAAAAGAGGCAGGAAGCTTCTAATTATAGGTCATTAATAATATTAATAAGGTTCTGCTCAACACCCAGAATTCTTTACAGAAGTTCCCCTAATTGAGGCACTCTGGAATAAGTCACTGGCGTTTCCTCAACATTTCAGCCCCAGAATCCTGGGTCCTGAAGACCAATGGAATGGCAGAGGGTCATGGAGGCAGACTGCTGTTTTTTAGGTGCAGTCAAGAGAATCAGCAGATTGGAAGAAACAATGCCACCCCTTGCCAGGACCCAGTTTTCCTGGAAAAATATCTGGTTAATACCAGGGTCAAAGCTCGGCTAAGTGGCAAAGGTATGTGTGGGGGGTGCTTCTGCCTCTATTGCTTTGGCAGTGGCAAGGGTGCAGTTAGCATCTCTCATTGGGCGGTTCACACTTCAGACTCATGGTGCCCGGGCTCTGTCCCCTCCTGATGGAGTTTAGGAAAGCCTGAGGCTGGATTACAGGAAATAGGGTGGGAAGGGGTATGGCTAGGGGAAGAGAAGGCAGGGTAAGGCTGTGCTATCAATCTCCTACAGATGGGGAGCAGAGTGCAAATTTGCATGTATCACTGATAAACTCTGGCCACAGGCCTCTGCTGAGCATCTCCTCACACTCTTAAATATTGACCCAGAATAATTCCGACCATTTCTTTCTTTTTTTTTTTTTAAAGTGCAAAAAGCTCTCTGCTGCCCTAGAGAGAGGATCTTTGGACAGGCCGTTCAATGCAAAGTAAAAGGGGGCAGCTGATGGGGCTTGGAAAAGGGTGGTGGAGTGGGAGACACCATGCTCCCCTCCTTCCCTGCACACACGTGCAGCACACTCAGCCAGACACACAGAGGCACATGCACACACACTTCCAAGGCTGCAGGCAGAGGGCAGGAAACTGGCTTCCAATCAGGACTCCCCTTAAAAGGCACCAGGTCAGTGAGCTGCTAGGCTATACACAGGCCTGGTCTCAGAGGGGTATGCTAAACCAGAGGCCTAGAGGAATAATCTGGCCTGGAGGCGATGGGGACTTAACCAGTCCTCTGTTCCCCAAACCTGAGGAAACAGGCTGCTCCTTCTGAGGACACGCATTCTAGGAAAGTCCTGTTCAGGCAGGAAAGAGGACAAGGGCAGTTGGTGGAAGGCTTTGGGAATAGGGAGGGGAGATGATGCCTGTCTTATAATATGCCTGGGTGGCAATGAAATGGAGCATCTCTGGGGGTACAGTTCCAGCTCCTTGGAAGAGCTTTTAATAACCCCAGTAAGTGCAACAATAAACTCAGAGACTAGTGTGAAAGTTTAGGGGATGGTGGCAGAATGGGGACTATATTGTGTGAATGAGCATGAGTGTTGGACAGCATCAAGCCCAGGGAAAACAAAAGGAGCTAGCACAGACATGGAACAAAGCTTCAGACATCTCACAGCACCATTGAGACCTGGTGTTCCTAGGGCTGTTGGCCCCTCCTGCAGAAGCTGGGAGAGTATAACGGAGGAGAGACACGCAACGGACACCATGAGGAGAACCTGGCCAGGGAGACAAGGCCACCTTTCTCCCTGGAGTTTGCTCAGACCTTCCTCCCTGGAGTTTGCTCAGAACCAGGCCCTGCTGGGGGACCATGGGTGAGAAGGAAGGGCTCTTGGCCCAGTGCAGGTGAAAATGCACAAATTCCCCCAAACTGAGAGTCCAGCTTCTCAGCTGGCAGACGAGCAAGCAAGCAGGCACTGGGACAGCACAGCCTGTGCTTTCTCCTTGATCGACCTCTCCTCTCTTTTCCTTGGGAGAAAGAGGAGCAAGCAAGTGACCTTGGTGTCCACCATCCTCTCTGCCCCACCTGTGGGAGAAGGGCTCAGAGAAAAGAGAGCAGAGAGGGAGTGTGTCATTGGCCTCAGAACCTGCACAGGGAGAGACTCTCCTTGGTGGGAAGGCAGGGGAAGATTTTCCTGTTCAGTCTGGGCTGAGCATGTCTTAGCTAATCTTCTGTATCAGTTTTTCATCAGATAGGCAGTAGAGGCTGTTGATCGACAAGTCTGAGATGAAGTGCTCACAGGCTTTTCTAGTGATCTGTTTGCATCCTCGAAGGTCAATCAAGGTGACATTAGCAATTCGCCTTAGGAAGAACAGGGTCTGGTCTGTCAATTTATTGCAACCTGTGGGCAACATGTCCAAGAGAAAAAACATCACAAACACACAGCTGCAGATGCCCATCTCTGTCATTCAGTTACTTTTCTCCAAAATGCCAAATCAAAGTCCATTTTGTCACATGCTGAGAGACCACAGGTGCCATAAGCACTGTGGCTCTTGCTGCCTTCCTGCAAGCACCATGGATGAGTGAGCAGCATAAGGGCCATTGGCTAACCAGGACTACAGCTGGATGGCAGCCATACATGCAGGCATCGGAGTTTATTACCTGCCTTTGAGATATTTTGGTTAAAAAGGAACAGAAGTCTCTTGTTCTCCTGCAGATGTAAACTTTTTGTTGTTGTTTTGAGACAGCTTCTCTGTGTAGGCCTAGTTGTCCTGGAACTCACTCTGTAGACCAAGCTGACTTCAAACTCAGAGATTTGCCTGCCTTGTCTCTCAAGAGCATGTACCACCAGCACCTGGCCAAGATGGACATTCTCAAAATTTATTATTTATTTTTCCGAGACACGGTTTCATTATATAAACCTCGATGAACCCAAACTCAAGAAATTTACCCTCCTCTGCTTCCCAAATACTGGGATTGAAGGTGTGTGCCACCATGCCCAGATATTTTTGTGTGTATGCCAATGTGTGTGTAGGTGCTCAAAGACTAGAAGAAGGTGTCAGATCCTCAGAAGCTAGAGTTACAAGTGGTTGTGAACCACCTGACATGGGGACCACTGAGGCACCTCTCTATCCCCATGCAGATATGAATCAATAAGCAAACATGGTTTAGTTCAGAAAGCAAAGAAACTACCTAATATCCCAAGCATAAAGACCACAGCATACCTGCCATATTGAGCTCTGTGAGGGAGTATCGAGTGGAAGACCCGACAGCAGTGAGTAGGTTGGAGGACTGATCTGTAAGGTGGCTGCAGTGACTGAGGTCGAGTCTAGACAATAGGGGCATGTGGCGAATGATGAGTCGGAGAGTGGCATCTGTGATGTCAAGGCCTGCCAGCCGGAAGTCAGTCATGTTCCGGAGCTTGCTTCGATTGTCCTGACCTGCACAGGCAAGAAAAGAAATTTATGTCAGGTGGTAGTGGCATATGCCTTTAATCCCAGCACTCGGGAGGCAGACACAGGTGGATCTTTGTGAGTTCAAGGCCAGCCTGATCTACTGCACGAGTTCCAGGACAGGCTCTGAAAGCTACAGGGAAATCCTGTCTCAAAAACCAAACCAAAATCTTAGATCAAAACTTTTTTTTTTTTTTTTTTGGTTTTTCGAGACAGGGTTTCTCTGTGGCTTTGGAGCCTGCGCTGGAACTAGCTCTTGTAGACCAGGCTGGTCTCGAACTCATAAAGATCCGCCTGCCTCTGCCTCCCGAGTGCTGGGATTAAAGGCGTGCGCCACCACCACCAGGCTAGATCAAAACTTTTAATTCTCTACCAAAGCTATATGTTTGCTAGGATCCCCTTGATAGGGTTAAGCAGAACTGCCTTCCCATAGGGAGTAAACAATGTTTCTAGAAAACAATGTTTTCTGTCTTCTCAGTGTCAGATTGTATGCCCCACTTCCGAGGTGATGTGTGGAATGGACCTACTACACTCTTCACAGTCCAGCATACAAAGAATTTCAATTTCCAATTCTGACCCAGAAGCCTTGCAAGACTTTCTCAGGTTTATGCTTTCTGGGTCAGAACTAAATGCATAGAATAAACTGTCCCCTGTTTGTGGGAGTTATCTGCTTGTATTTAGCCTTAGTTTCAAGGTCTGTCCAAAAAGAAAGCTACACCAAGACAGACACAGATAGTCAGGCAGGCCCAGATCATACCTGGTTTATCTGTGGGTGGAGTCAGCAAGTCCCGAATTTGAGGGTCTTTAATTCCTACTGCCCACCGAAGATCAAGGGTCCTGAGAAGGGGGCAGCTGGAGCTGCTGAGGGCAGAGACTGCAGACCAGGAACAGCCTGCTAGGAGGAGGTCTTTCAGTCCTGCAACAAATGGAAACAGACACACAACACATTCTACATTTAGAGAATTCAAAGTCTCAGTTACCAGCTGTTCTGGGCAAAAGAAATGGATCTCTAGTCTTAAAGGAAAGAAGGACTATGTTCTAGCTCTAGTAACCAAGTCTAAAGATTGCCACGGTGTCTAGGCTTCCAAGTTACAGCTTTTACTTTGGTGTTAAAATGAACTGCTGGAAAGCTGGGTGGTGGTGGTGCGTGCCTTTAATCCCAGCAGAGGCAGGAGGATCTCTGAGTTCCAGGACAGCCAGGATTACACAGAAAAACCTCCTCTTGAAGAAAAAAACAAACACAAAACAAAACAACCAATAATTGCTGGAGTGAGGTGTGGTAGTACACACTTTTAATCCTAGCACTTAGAAGGCATGGGCAGACTGGTCTCTGTTGAGTTCATCATAGTTTAAGAACACAAAGTGAGACCATCTCAAAATAAACAAATGAACAAACAAACAAAAAACCCAATTGCTGGAGTGTAGTGGGGTTAGGGAGATGGCTAAGTACTTACCATTCAAATAAGACCAGAATTCATATCCCCAGAAACCACATAAATGCCAGGTGGACATGGCAGTCTGCTAGTAATTACAGCATTGAAAAGAGATGGGATCTCCACAAACTGTATATCAAAAAATAGCTACATCACATGCAAGCTGTGAGGTGCCTCAAGTGGGAGAGTGATTCAAGGTTCTTGATATCAACTTCTAACGTATATGTACACACAAATGCACACCCCACCCACATCCATATACAAGGAAAGTAAACACCCAACTGCTTAGTTTCTGTTGGAGCAACAGTTGCTGTGTGGCTTCTGTCCTTCTGGGATCTCAAAATGCTGAAGGGTTAACAAGGGGCTGATGGAGGCAAAATCAGACCCAAGTTTCTTCTTCTATACTCAGGAAATGTGCTGGGCTGGCAGCAGCAACCCAAGCATTCTCTGCATCTAGTGCAGTCACCAACCCAGCAATGCCTTAGAGATTGGCAGGCTCAGTGGCCCTAGGTAAGGCTATCTCTTGCTTTTCAGAAAGATAGCCACAGTACAGGACTGCTACCTCAGCCTCAAACTACACTGCATTAGTTTAAAGCAGTGTTGACGATAGCCTGATATCCCCTCTGCTGGTCCTCTGATCACCTACCTGGCAGCCTATTGACCAGCCATGTCAGCTGCTTTTTGGAGATGTTAGTCCAACTAAGGTCGAGGCTTACTGGCTGGCGCTTGATGATGCCACTGAGAGCTTGGGGTACGATGGCCTTACACCTACTCAAGTCAATTTTTGTCCAAAGTCGTTTATCACAGCACCTGTAAGAGGGAAGAGAATTTAACCAACTTGATATTCCTGACAAAGGCACTCCCTAGAAGACTTCTGGTAAAGGCAGAATACCTGAAGGCCATTTCTCTACCTTCTATAGAAAACTAAGGATCACTCATTTTGTGCCACAGAATCAGGTACAAACTGCCTTGTTTTTTATAACCAGACATCTTGCAAATCAAGGTTAAGCTAGTCCCGCAATAGTATATTGTGTTCCCTTCTTTTGTACTAAAACAGTATGACTTTTGTTGAAAGATATGCAGGAACATTTAACCAATTTTAAAAAATACTTTAATTTTTAAAAATAATTTATTTAAATTTCTTTTATGTGCCTTGCTGTGAAGGTATCAGATCCCCTAAAACTCAAGCTACAGACAGTTGTGAGCTACCATGTGGGTGCTAGGAATTGAACCTGGGTCCTCTGAAAGAGCAGTTAGTGCTCTTAACTGCTGAGCCATTTCTCCAGCCCCTGAAAATACTTCAATTTTTAAATTTCCTAATTTCTTATTGCTTAGAATGCCTTGGCTTGCTTACAGCTGAGGGAGATCAAGGATGCTACTGAGCACCACTATATCGCATCTTGGGCCAAATAAGGCTCTCTATCAGTCTAGACAGACCTCTTCCATACTCAGGCATCTGCTTCCCTGATACCTTGACATCTAGCCAGACTAGTCTAAAACTGAAAGGCCTTTCTACTGCAGTCTACAGATAGTACCATACTATGCAGGCTTCTATTTAATGTTACAGTCCTTGCTCCTGAGTTTAGCCTGCCTGGCAGGGCACAAGGAGATTAATATGTAATAGGAACCTTACATGGCTTGGCCTGAAAACCAAGGAGTAGAGCCTGGCAGGCTCGCTTACTTGACAAAAAGAAATTTAACAGAATATGGGTAGATCACACAGTAATTCTAATTCAAGAAATAGCTTTGTATTGGCAAAGTTATTAAACTGACAAAATCTCACTGATAGCACACCAAATATCAATCAATGATAGGAGTCCTTAAATAAATAAATATACAACATGTCAGAACACACTGCTAGACCTATCCCAGAGGCTCTGATTCAACAGGCTTGGGGATCTGTTTTCCTCCCCCTTCTGTCTCTTAAATGCTGGAATTACATGTATATACTACCACACTCTAAAAAGTTCCCAGATATACACTTGGCCATAACACCAAATTTGGGAACAACAGTAATAGAGGGTGACCAACAAGCAGAAGGAATAATAATTCAAGTTTGGGGGAATAATTCAAACTGGAAGCTGAACTTAGAGGCGGAGACACTAAAGAATACCAAACTGGAAGATTTGAGCACCTTCAAATTCATTTTGGAAAGTCTACCCATTCCTCCTGGTGCAATCCTGTCATTAAACACTGGACCACTACCTAGCACGTCATACTCTCAAGCAGCACATGGTTTGTTAGGGGAGGGAAGACAGGCTTACAACCTCTAAGACCCTACATTTTAGAACAAGCCACAAATCTATTCCCTATCAGCCTGCCTTTCCCCAGCAGAGAAGGAAACAGGGTCAAATTCCACTAATATCTGCAGGTAAAATGGACTACATCTTTAAAAGCACCCACAGACTAGGTCCCTTTACTATAATACATAAGACCTACCACCTACTCCCCTGCCCCTATTCCTGACCCCCTGTATCCCTGCTCACCATTTATACCATGTCTTGCACACTCGCATACATTCACAAAGTTCTCTGCGGCTGAGGTAGCGGAAGACAGACATCCAGACCTCCCGCTGCATCCAGCTTTCGTCTCCATCCTGAGCCCAACTGCCCCGGCCATTCAGCCTGGCTGCACCCCCCTCCTCTGCACTGTCATCTTCCTCCTCCTCCTCTTCCTCCTCCTCTCCCCCTAGCCCCTCCTCATCCCCACGCTGGGGGTTTCGGGCTCGGCAGTGCTGCATCAGCACACGGGGGTTTGGGCGAAGGTTGGCAGAGGAAGCTGTGATGGCCTGCAGCTTGGGCACAATGGAAGTCCCGTGGAGCTCTTTGGTGGGCCTCTGTAGCGTGACAGTGAGGTACGATCCCCGGATCTTGGCTTTCTCAACTTCAGACAGCTCCTTTTTGCCGCTGGGATTGTTCTCCTTTTCCCGTACCATGGTGCGCTCTGTGGCTTGCAGTCGCAGCAACTGCCGCCGTTTGAAGCGCTCATCACGGCTGGCACTGTGGTGGTCACTGGGGCCAGCCCCAGGGGATGACCGAGTCACCACACCCCGAGGAGAAACAGGGTCATGGATGAGCTGCAGCATGGAAGTAGGTGAGTGAGGCGGGGGTGTTAGAGGCTCCTCGCAGCTCCTCAGGGGCCGTAGGACTTTGGCTTGCACAGCTTCTTCATCACTCTCTTCTATTTTCCGCTTCTGTAAAATGCCCAGAAAAGAAATACCAGTGCTTTCTTTTTTTCTAAACCTTCTAAAGTAACAAGGAGAACCTGAGAAAAGCCAGGTCACTGCTGCCTAAGGGGGCCATTTCCTCAGAGCCTGTGATTCAGCCTACCCAGATCAGCAACTGAACTCACACTCAGGGCATAGAATGTTGATTTCAGAACACAAAATCCTTTTTTTTTTTTTTTTTGAGACAGGGTTTCTCTGTAGCTTTGGAGCCTGTCCTGGAACTAGTGTAGACCAGGCTGGTCTCGAACTCATAAAGATCCGCCTGCCTCTGCCTCCCGAGTGCTGGGATTAAAGGCGTGCGCCACCACCGCCCGGCCACAAAATCCTTATATGGTCACTTGGGAAACCGATATGTGAGAAAAGGTTTGTGTCAAGTACAGAGAACTAAAATCTAGAACACAAGGTTTCTTGATTCTCTACCCTACCTTACTCATTGCACCTCAATTTTTGGGTATGTCTTTGGTAAAAAACTGTTTTAGCATTACAACTCTACCTTTGTATAACTTTATGTCTCTAATTTAGCTCTTTCACAATCAAGTGATACATCCATGTTGATAAGAGAAAAATTGCTCATCTAACCATGGTCAAAGTAGTACTAGACCTCACTGCTTCTCAGCTGTCAACAATACAGCACCTCAATTCAGCTGTTCATGAGGAACCCTGCCACTGCAAAGATCTGCCTATGATTATGGTGAAGAATCCCACAAGGCCCAGATGTCATTCTATAGTACCTGTGCTTTCCAGATGCTTGTCCATTCCTACGATCATGGATCCTACCATGATCCTACAATCATGGTTCCTACCATGTGACAAAAATCAGTCAACATATGCCATTAAATACCCTATTAATAAATCAGATTTTTCATAAGGAGATTCTATCGCCAGCAAAAGTCCTGATCTGTATTTCTTTTGCTCTTTACATTCTTGGTCACTAGGGGAGGAAATGACCACCTTTGTTCTGGAGCTATTTTTCACAGCATATTAAAATGCAATAGAAACAGCATTTGTCACCCCCAACTGCACTAGTGAAGACAAATTTAAAAGCTCCTAGTAAAGAACATGGAATGAGAACTTTGGGAGTAGTCAGCTCCACAAACCCTCACTCTTCAAAGTCAGCCTGATCTACATAGTTGAGTTCCAGGCCAGCAAAGGTTACACAGTGAAACCTTGTCTTAGCATACCAAATCAACAAAAAAATATTGACTAAAATTTCAACTGCCCTGGAGTCCAAGTAGAAGAAATAAAAAGACAAGCAATTTTCTTCATGCTTCTTCCTCATGCCTGTGCAGGGTCCTTGAAGAACTGACAGTAAGTCTGTGCCCTCAGCAGGTCCAGCCTTGCCAGTATGAATAACCACAGTCTTTCTGGCCCTATGATGATGTTACTGGTGACCATTAGGGCAACAACCTTAGCTGCCCTGGGCTAAAGTCATGAAGCTAGAGCTCCACTCTCTAGTGGAGTGGCTTTGGAATTGCTTCAGAAGTGCACGTTTGGGCGCATAGGGCAGGTAAGAACAAAGAGGTAAAGATGCGGGGGAGGGAATTAAACTTGTTTAACTGGAAACTCTAGTGTATAAATCCAGTATGTAACAGCACCACAGGCCAGTCTGTGGTTACATTCCGCAGGACAAAGCTGCATACCTAATTCTTCAACTCAATAACCCAGGGATGGTTCCTGCCTTTCTATTAACCTACAGAATAAAAAAGGACATCAGGAATCCCTACTGGAACAGTACCTAGTAATCAAAAAAAAAAAAAAAAAAAAAAAAAAAAAAAAAAAAAAAAAAAAAAAAAAAAACTAGCAAAATCCCCAAAAAAAAAATAAAATAAAAAATAAAAACACAAACCAAACAACCAATAAAAAAAAAAAATCAAACCAAACCAAAACAACACCCCCCCCCCCAAACAAACAGGAATAAAAAAAAATCTTGAATCAGAGAAAGTCCGTGCTATTGTAAAGTCCAGTGAGTGCGCAGCAACCTACCAGACTCAACATTTCCTTTACCTGGGCTTTCTCCGAGCTGTCTTCCTGGTAACACTTTGGACACTCCCAGCAATTTGGCAATTCCTCGTTAAGTAACCCCTCTCCATCCATCTACAGGCATATAGAGATGTTAAAAGAAAGTTAGTCTCCTCTGCCTTCTACTATTTCTAAACATACTGGTCTACAAGGGAATTAAAGACTGAGAGCTAGGCCAGGCGGTGGAGGCGCGCGCCTTTAATCCCAGCACTTGGGAGGCAGAGGCAGGCGGATCTTTGTGAGTTTAAGACCAGTCTGGTCTACAAGAGCTAGAGCTAGTTCCAGCGCAGGCTCCAAAACCACAGAGAAATCCTGTCTCAAAAAAAAAAAGCAAAAACAAAAAAAACAAAAACAAAACAACAACAACAAAAAAAACACCAAAAACTGAGAGCTACTGAGCAACAAACAATACTAACACCCACTGCAAGTCTCTGGTACACTGATTCTAGGCTCCCTGCAGACATTTTTCAGGGACTGGGCCAGTTCAGAGTTAAGTTTCCTTTCCTAAACATCTCATGTAAATGGCACCAGACCTGACCTTGCTATCCGTGCAAACTAATGACTACTGAGATTCAGAGATCAATAGTTTAGTCTCTGTGACTCAGGGTTCTCCACTGTAAAATGTAGATACAATGCATCAACTTAATTGCTTGAGATATAATAAAATAAATAAATCTTGGCTTGTGGTAAGAACTAAATTCAAAATGTTTATGGCTGGATATGGTGACATTTGCCCGTAATTTCAGCAATTGGGAGGAAGAGGCAGAGGCAGGATGATCTCAGAAAACACAGGTCAGCCTAATCTACAAAGTAAACTCTGACCAAATAGAACTACACAGGGAGGATGTCTCAAAACAAAAAGCTATTCAGAGGTGCTTGGTACTCAATTCTCTATTAACAATTTATCACAATTCTTTTCTTTTTTTCTCCCATGCCCTCTTGAGTCTGAGTCTCTATAGTAGCATAGTAGCTCAGGCTACCTTAAATTTAGAATATTTCTGCCTGAACCTACCAAGTACAGGGATTGCAGGCATGTGCCACTTACATCTAGTTTTTATCAATTCAACACATTTTTTTCTTTTCTTTTTTTGTTTTTCAATACAGGGTTTCTCTGTGTAGCCCTGGCTGTCCTGGAACTCACAGGATTCCACCTGCCTCTGCCTCCCGAGTGCTGGGATTAAAGGTGTAAGCCACTACCAACAAGCTATTTTTCACATTTTAATCTTTCTGATATTTACAGATGACCATCCTGACAATGTCTTATAATCAATAGGTGGAAGTCCTTAATTGCTGATTCTTTCCGTCAAAGCCAAAGTACCACCCATCACCCATGCATATCCATCCACCCACCCACTTATCCACCTACCCAATTTTGAGATGGGGGTCTGTGTTACCAAGGATGACCCCAAATTCATAGGCTAAAGCCATTTCCTCACCTCAGAGTAACTGAGACTATAGGTCTATGTTACCATACCAGTTACTCATAAACATGAGACCTACATTTGACAGATACAATTTCATAGACTTGTCATAAAGATTTAAGAAAAAAAAAAATCCATGTAAAGTGTGCCTTCTCTTCTTTCATTACATATCAGAACCACCTGGGGCACTCTGGGAATATAAAATTTAAGCTAGCTCACATAATTCCATCTTTTAGGTTGAGTTCTAACTAAATCTCCATTACCATGAGCTCCAAATGAGCGCACATCCAGAGATATAAATGATATAGCAGAAATGTCTGGGGGCTTGAAGCATCCTCAAACAAGTCGGGTTTCACTGTACACTGGGAAATAAACTACTTTGTATTCTATCTTCAAACTATCACACAGTCTCATACAAAGTAGACATACAAAGAACAAGGAGCTAATGTTAAATGACTCTCCTCTGTGACAAAGAAGCTGAAAGTTCACAGTAGAGATGGTAACAGCCTCAACTAATAGGTGTCTTACCCTTCTGTCAAGGGTCTTTAGGCATCTCTTTACCTGGAGGCAGCCAGGATGAACTATCTCATTGCAGATGCAGCATTCCATGAGTTTCTTTTCAAAGTCTTGTGTCTCTTCATTCTGATCCACTTCTCCACAAAGAGAACACGTAACTGAATGAGGCAGTCTGGGCTACAAGAGGACAAAGATCAGGAGACCAGATTCAGAAATTTTAAATTTCATGTTTCCTTTAAATGAAGATGGAGACTTGGTTCACCTGGGATGCACAGGGCAAGGTACTAAGACCAGCAGAGGCAATTAATTCACTCTTTGGGGGGCTTGCCTTTGGCCTCATAGGTGCTTTCTTATTAAGGAGGGGACAGAAAGCAGTGAATTATTCTTCAAATGCTGGGGCTATTTCAACATTAGATGAGCACAGCCAAAATACTAGATATTTTTCCTACTAGACATCTTCCTTCTGAACTCAGGGAGAGAGAAACTCCATCTCAGCTGAGTCTAATTTTACACATTACACAGTTCCTACAGTACCAGCACTACTACTGAAAACTGTTTTACCCAGAAGATCACTTACTGCTAAGCACTGTCGGAGGACACAGGATTGCTTCATGCGTCCAGGCCCACCAAACTTCTTCATGTCCCTGCAGTAGTGGCAGACACCACATTCTCCTTGGACACATGCTTTGCATTTCCTACAGCGTACTCTTCTCCTCCTGGCTCCAGACACAATAGGGGAGGCAGTAGCAGGCCTCACAGGTGTTAAGCGTGGAGCTGGCTTCATGGTGTGAGGCTTCGTGATGGGAATGGTAGGAACCCTTACTTTTGGCCTGGTAGGGAATTTAAGCTGGAAAAAGAATGCAGCGAGGTCAAGCATATTCAGGCAGAATATTTACATGGCAGTATAGCTGGCCTAGGATTTGGCAAATTCTTTTCTTTAGGAAATCTGCCTGTCTATTTTTAAAAATAAATTTTTACTGGAACACAGCCATTATCATTTTTGTACATATGGATATTTCCAATGTTACAGAACTATGACATCATGACTGTTTGCTACATCAACCTACAGAATTTCAACAGTGACAGAAAAATTTGTCAACCCTGTCCTAATGCTCTGATACCCCTTTTCAGTTTGGAGAGCCTTGCCCCTCTCTAAAGTTTTTGGGGTTAAGTGCCTTGTACCGAAGTCACCAAATGGCCCAAAATTCCCATAGTTCTTTTTAACTCAGAATATGCTCAAACAGGATGGCAAAGTCCTGGAAGGTCAAACTAGTCTTACTAATTTATCACTCCAAATGGCATCACACAACTTGTTATAATGCATCTAATAACATTTAAGAGCAGAATAAATGCCAATGTTTGTAATTTTGGTACTTGTGTTTAGTTGCTAGGGACCTTTCCAAGGGTAAGAACCATATCTTCTTAACCATATTCTTAACAATTTTCACCATGACTGAATTGTTTTGAGGCAGTCCTTCACTGCAAGTGTGACTCCTACACTGAGAGAGAGGTGTCTCTCTCTCTTTTTTTAATTTTTTTTTTTTGTTTTTTTGAGACAGGGTTTCTCTGTAGCTTTGGAGCCTGTCCTGGAACTAGCTCTTGTAGATCAGGCTGGCCTCGAACTCACAGAGATCCACCTGCCTCTGCCTCCCGAGTGCTGGGATTAAAGGTGTGCGCGCCACCACGGCCCGGCTGAGAGAGGTGTCTCTTTAATGACATTATTTAACCCCAGAATTTTAACACTTTGCCTAAACATCCCTGGAATGTTATGACTTTACAACTGCCAGCTAGGAAACACTAAGAAGAGGAGGCTTAATTTGGCTCATGGACAGAATACACCAACTCTACCACAGACAGTAAGGTAAAAAATTATGTAAGATGTAAGCTACAAAGGGCACGAAAAAAAAAAGACAATTAACTGATGGAAATTCTTTTTAATCAATCTTAGCTGGGTATAATGGTAATGTGCCCGTAATCCCAGACCATAGGAGGCAGAGGCAGGCCATGAATTCAAGGACAGCTTTGTATACTCTGTGAAACCCCCATTTGTAAAAAGGAGGATGGTAAATTGTTGGGGTCATGGTCTCACCACAACAAAAAAACCTTCTAGTCTGCCTGGCGGTGGTGGCACACACCATTAATCCCAGTACTCGGGGAGGCAGAAGCAGGCACATCTGAGCTTGAGGCCAGCCTGGTCTACAGAGTGAGTTCCAGGATAGCCAGTGCTACACAGAGAAACCCTGTCTCAAAAAAACAAACAAACCACTTTCTATTGTTAGCTACATATGTACTGATTTAAATTAGCGCTAAACCATATTTAGCTGAATTTCTGGGTCAGAAGAATAGGAAATATCTACTGTGGTCAACCAATGTATACCAAAGTCTCTGAATCTGGAGAGAGGGTCAATTACCTTGAACTATGAGCCAGAACAGAACCAAGTAATGATTGACTACAAGTTATTTATTTATTTACTCATTCATTAAGACAGGGTCTTGCTATGTAGCCCCAATTGGCCTAGAACTTACTGAACTCCTTCCCCTTCTATTTTCTGAGTGGGGGGAATCAAAGAAAGGTCTGCACCACCATGCAGGCCTATCAGGGTTTTGTTGTTTTTTGTGAGAAAGGGTCTCACTATGTAGCTCTGGCTGTCCTAAAGTCACAATGTAGACCAGGTTGGCCTCAAACTCAGAGAGATCCACCAGTCTCTGTGCCACCTTGCCCAACTCTACCAAGGCATTGAATCCCATCTACCTCTAGTTGTATTTTCTTTTCAGAATGGATGTTAATGTTCAAGAGGCAATAAACTTAAGTGGCTTGAAGATCAAAAGGAAGTCTCTTACCTTATCCCTTTTTGGCCACTGCACTATAGGGACTCCCGTGAGGGCTAACTTGGGATCACTACTGGCAAGTTCCTCCAACAAAATCTAAGGGTCAGAGAAAAGGAAAAAGCTGAGTATGGTGAACACAAAAACCATGCACTCTCAATAGCATTTAGATCCAGTCTTACCCCTGCCCCCTTCAGCACCACAAAGAAGAGGAGTAGGTTGGCTGCATTTTGCCTGTGCACAGACTATAGCAAATCAAGTAAACAACAATGAAAGAGAACCTCGGACTGCTATCAAGACTTTAACCTTGGCTGGGTGTACAGCCAGTAATTCTAGGACTCAGGAAGTAGATCTACATACCAAGTTCCACCATAGACAAGCAAGATAAAGACTTCTTTTGCTCAACACCACATCTTAATATTTTCTAATACACTGAAGCAAGTAGCTACTACAGTGTTACAGTGCTACTTGTCAAGCAGTTCTATATAGGACAGTATTGGAACTCACTCTGTAAACCAGGCTGGCCTCGAACTCACTGAGATACACCTGCCCTTGCACCTCCCCTCCCCGACCCCATGATGGGATTAAAGGTGTGCACCACCACCGCCTGGCTACTCTCACACTTTTCTGTAGCAGCAATTATTACTAGTTTTGTCTTTAAATTGTAGATGTGAGGAAAGGGGCATCAAAACGAGTGGCTAATATTGGATTAGCAAGACAACATAGCCTTAATGTACTGGTTCAACAGTAGACTTGCTTTTTTGAGTAGAAGAGGGAGTCGAACTAGAGATCAAACCCACAATCTCACACGTGCACATTCTAGGCTGATTCTCTACCACTGAGCTATGTCCCCAGACAAAGACTTGTTCTAAGACAGATTACAGCTGCATGTCCTCTGGGAGTTCACAGAGTGCACACACAGACACACAAACATGCAAGCAGAGTCTGCTTTGCATTTATTACTATTAAGGGGAAAGGAACAGTTTTAGACCAATGGTTTTTATGACTTTTAATAAAGTTTGGATGGCTTAGGAATAACTCACAGTAAGAAACTGTCACTTATGTGAATCACACTGGTTGACTTGATTTTGAGACAAATCATTTCATATCTCTGAAACAAACTCTGAATCACAAACCCCCTAGCAGAATAAATATCCCTTTTGGTGACATGAACCAAAAAGCAATGCTATAGCAAAAGAATACAAGTCTATGTTACCCTTGCCTTAAGTGCACATAGGCTGTTTCAGCAAAAACCAAACTTTGACTTTTTTTTGACAGCATACTTGGGTCATCTTTAACAAGCATTTTCATAGTCAGAACTTTTAATTATTCTCATCCTTTTTTTAAAAAATTTATTTCATATTTTTTAATATTTATTTACTTATTTATTTATTATGTATACAGTATTCTATCTGTGTGTATGCCTGCAGGCCAGAAGAGGATGCCAGACCTTATTACAGATGGTTGTGAGCCACCATGTGGTTGTTGGGAATTGAACTCAGGACCTTTGGAAGACCAGGCAATGCTCTTAACCGCTGAGCCATCTTTTCAGCCCATTATTTTCATCCTTAACTTAAATATTAAGCTTCAAATTCCAGAATTATGGCTCATAAAACCTGTTTATATTCTGAAAGTTTCCTCTATTAAGCTCTCCCTTTGCCATATCTCCAGATGCCTTACACCTTCCCCCAAACGGATCTCATTTTCAGACATTTTATTTACTTCAAGTTGCTATGGCACCCTATTCCAGAGCCTCATGTTAGCGCCATACTGTGTGTGGGTGAAGAGCAGGGTGTGGTACCACATGGGACAAGGTTCTGGTCCTAGCTCCTAATCTCCCTAGGATGAAAAATTCAGGTCCATTCAAAATGTGCACTGAGGAGTGCATGGCTCCCCTCCCCCACTTTGCATAGGGGAGGAGTAGGACTCTGCCCATTTCCTCTGCGGGAGAGAACTGAGCTGTCCACAAACAGGGACTTTCCACTTTCAGCAACAGAAAGACCTATGATTAAGAGAGTAGAAAAGGAACTTAAGTTCACTGAAACAGCCTAATTCTACCTGCAAGACTTTTGTGGGGGACATAGGGAAGGCTCAAGAGACAAACTCTGTGGGCTGCACTGGTGGGGGCAGTTAACAGACCACTCAATTATGGGGGGTATGTGTGGGTGTGGAGGGAAATGCAGATTTCCTTCCCAGCTTAAATTTGCTGGGGCCAAGTCTGCAATGCTTTCATTTAAAAAAAAAAAAAAGACTCTGAAAGATCTTTCAGACTCTAGCTGAGGCCCTATGAGAAACCATAAAAAAGCCACCACCCCTTGCTAGTGGGGGATTTAGGATCAAGGAGCGGGGGTGGGGTGGGTGGAGTGCGGAAAGACTGCTGCCTATCTAGGTTCCAGGCATTTGGAAAAACATTCAAATACAGGCCCACACCCCACAGAACACAGGAAGAGAAAGAAAACTGAGGGTTCCTGGTCAAGGAGTAAGTATCCTCCCAAACCAAGCAACCCAGTTCCAAAGCACATCCCACCGGCTAGAGAACAAGTGTTAACAACGGCTCAAGAAACACAAGTAACACAAGCATTGTCCTGGACTCGCCCAGCAGGCAGTTCTGCCTCTTCCAAGAGACAAAGTCTCCACAGTTACACACACCCAAACCAGAAAGGGTTTGCCAAATGACCGCCTGACCTTGCATTTCTTGTTGCTCTGGAGCTGCAGAGGCTCTTGGGTGAAGTTTCCCCAGCGCCTTTGTTTTGTTTTCTGTGTTGGAAGTTGTGCGGAAGGAGTTAGCTTTTCTGCTTCTAGGAAAATCCTGATTTACTTGAAATCCTCAATCTCCCAGAGCAGGAAAGGCTGGGCAGTCCTGCTGTAACCCTTCAGGCTACTCAGAGCAGCGTACAGCACTCTGAGATCCTTCTAAAGCCCTTCAGCTCAGCCGCGGCTTCCTGTGCCTGCGAACAATGCTGCTGCGTCACCCACATGCAGCTCCCAGAAATGCTTTGCAACGGAAGATGGCAGGAGGGGGAGCTTAGCTCGAGCGAGCCAGCCAGGCAGAGGGCCTGGCCGTTCCGCTGCAGCACCCGGAGGGGGTGTGTTTGGCAGCCACTCGCCTCCTTGTGATTGGAGGAAGCACAACCGGGGAGGGAGCTCAGCCAGCCCCTGCCCCAGCTCCTTCCCTCCAACACAGAAACAGGAGAACCCAGAGGGCTCTAGGTAGCTGACTTGGGGAGGCACCACTGGAATAGGACACTTAACCCAATGCGTGTGTACCATGGCCCCGCACCATTCCCCTCTGGGTCACTTCCTGTTCTAACTGGAGTCCAGCCTTTGAGGAGGAAGCTGCAGGAGGTTATGATATTCCCCAGCTCTTCCTGAGTCACCTGTCTGCTTCACACCAGTCCACACTCACATAGCACTCCCCACCAGCAAGTATTTCTATCAACACTTTCAGAAATACCACATTACAGGCAATACTGTTCCCATCAACCATACATATACCTACTTCTAGTTCTGGCAAGGCCACCACTAGCATACTGGAATTGTATATGCAGCAATCTTTTATCAGTTCCACTGTGACCAAATCAAGGCACTCCAGGTGCAATTTAAGATCAGAACACTTTATTCTCTTGCCTCCAGTGTCAGGGAATAGGTCCCCTCACCCCGAACTGCAACAATTTCCTCTGCCTGCCTCATTCACAAACCTACTGCTGGAATCATAGACATGACTACCTTCTTGACAGTCTATGAATTCAAACAGTCCTGCATTCTATTGATACTTCAATGACACCTCTTCTACACTGTCTAGGGGTCCTGAAGCCAGAGCGAAGCTCAAAATTTGTTAATATACTCTCACTGGGCTATGCAGAAAGGGAAGTTTCACACAGGTCAGAGTCCTACACACATTGTATATCAACATGGGAGGAGAAGCTGGGCAGGAAAAGAAGGCTAAGGAGCAGCCTTATTTGGATTCAAATTTGTGTTTTTCAGATCCTCATAACTGCCATTGCTACTTTGACAAAAACACCTAGCTCTCACCACCACTTCCCCCTTCAATTATATTTATTTATTTGTGTGTGTGTATGTGTGTGTAGGTCAGAGGACAACTTCTATCATGTGGGTCCCTGAATGGATGCTGTAGTAAGCACTATCACCATGGAGATACTTTGTTGTTCCCTCCTCAAAAATAGTTATTTTAGTGCATTTCTGGAATAGTTTTTGGGGCCTAATAGGCTTCCTAGGATCTGGGCTGGTGTCAAAGGTTGTGTTTGTGAATACACTATTTTTCGAGACATGTTTTTTCTGTGTAGCCCCGGCTGTCCTGGAACTACGTATGTAGAACAGGCTGGTTTCGAACTCATATAGATCTGCCTGCCTCCACCTTCGGAGTGCTGTTGTCTAAAGGCTTGTGCCACCACTGCCAGGCTGTGAGTATACTTTCTGCCAGACAGTTTCCCTCCCTGTGCTGCCTGCCCAGAATCAGCTCCAATCCTTGGGGACTCTAGTGATCATCCTAGATTGCACCAGTAGCTGGGATCCTGCACATGCTGCATGTGCTTATTTTCACAATAGCTTACAGAATGACAAGAGGCACTTCTGTGTTCTTCATCGAGTTCTTCTAGTAAATGCTTATATGATCATCCTGATCTCACCTTTGAACTTCCATTTTAAGACTTAAAGACAAAGTACAAGGAAGGTTTTTATAACAATAATCTAGCTACTAAGAGGTTTTCTTAGAAAATGCTTATTTAGCTATCCTAGAGGAATGATAAAGTACTTTAGAAAAACATATTCTGAACTTCAAGAAAAACTGGCTATAGCAAAATCTACCAGAAAAGCTGAGAAACAAAAACGCCACTAGCAAACTTTCTTCTTTTCCCCTCCCTTCTTCCTCTCTCCCTCCCTCTTTCCTTCCTTTGGTTTTTCCGACACAGGGTTTCTCTGGATTTCTTGGAACTAGTTTTGTAGACCAGGCTGGCCTTGAACTCAGAGACCCGCCTGCCTCTGCCTCCCAAGTGCTGGGATTAAGGCATGTGCCACCACTGCCTGGCTCACATGACATATTTAACAGGCCTAATTTTACTCTCCTCTGCAATTAATAAAAAATGGCCAACAAAGATCGTCTAAACTGGGCATGGTGGCACACACCTGTAACCCCAGCACTCAGGAAGGTATGGACAGGGAGACCCCATCTCCAGGGGCCAAGGAGGACGAACATGGCCTTTTATGAGACAAGAAGCTTGAAAAAAAACTTATATTTTTTATTTGTTTGTTTTTTGTTTTTCCAAGACAGGGTTTCTCTACAGCTTTGGGGCCTGTTCTGGAACTAGCTCTTGTAGATTAGGTTGGCGTTGAACTCACGAGTCTTAGTATTTTTGTGTGCCACCACTGCCTGTATGAAAAAAAACTTATACTTTCAAATGCAGCCATATTTGACATAAAACTGAGTTATTTTAAAATTTTCTATCATGCAGTAAGAATGTGTAAATTATTAAATTCTGGAGAAATGGTTGAGCAACTGAGAACACTATTCAGAGGATTAAGCCTGGTTAGCAGCACACGAGGAGGCTCACAACTACCTGTAACTCTAGTTCCAGCTGGTTATAGTACCCTTTGCTGACTTTTGAGGGTACCCTCAGACATATGGGCGATACATACATAAACACAAACACACAAGCATAAGTAAGGCACAGAGGTGCACACCTTTGATTTCAGCATTCAGAAAGCAAAGACAGGTCAGTCTTTATGATCTGCATGGACAGCCTGGTTTACATAGCAAGTTTCAGGACAGTCAATAGGACCCATACTCAACGGTCAAACAAAATAAGCAAGTAATAAAATAATCTTGTTCTGTTCTGTAAGACCAGGCTGGCCTCGAACTCCCAGAGATCCACCTGCATCTGCCTCCCGAGTACTAGGATTAAAGGTGTGCGCCACCACAGCCAGCTTAAAATAATCTTTAAAAATACTAGAGACTGGGTAATAAAGTGCCTGCCTTGCAAGTATTAACACTCAATTTCAGTTTCTAGTACCAGTGTAGGGTAGCTTACTCCAGTTCCAGAGGATATGATGCCTCTGGTTGTTCTCCCATATACAACATAGCCATACACATAACACTTTCTTTGCTGGGCAGTGATAGTGCTCACCTTTAATCCCAGCACTCAGGAGGTAGAGGCAGGAAGATCTCTGTGAGGTCAAGGTCAGATTGGTCTACAGAGCAAGTTCCAGGACAGTCGGGGCTACACAGACAAACCCTGTCTCAAAAAACCCAAAATAAACAAACAGAAAACAAAGTTTTAACAATTTCAGAAAGCTATTTTATAGAGGAAAGAACTAGTTTTTATGTCTCTAGTAACTTAATGCCACAAAGTACAATTGGCAAGTTGATAAAAAAGCTTCCTTCATATATGCATATACATTGGAAATTCTTTATCAGTAAAATAGACCAAAACAGAGACAGACAAAACAATAAAGTTCAATTAAATTCTTCCAGTTGACAGTCATCACGTGTAGATTTTCCTATTTAAAGAAGCTTAGGGCCGGGCGGTGGTGGCGCACGCCTTTAATCCCAGCACTCGGGAGGCAGAGGCAGGCGGATCTCTGTGAGTTCGAGACCAGCCTGGTCTACAAGAGCTAGTTCCAGGACCCTTTGCAATTAGCATACTTTGCTTCTATTAATGGACCTGTACCATACACACTATATCATGTTCTGCCTTTCACTCAATATATATTAAGTTGCAACTCATCTACTTTAGAAACTAAGGCTATCTTACAATAGAAGAACTTCTTTCTCTTTTTTATTACATTTCCTCAAGCAGTCAAGGTAACTCACACATTCTCCAGTTTTATCCATGCTGATTTACTTTATCAATAAGTCAATATTATTCTTCTCTTTTTCCGAGACAGGGTTTCTCTGTAGCTTTGAAGCCTATCCTGGAACTAGCTCTTGTAGACCAGGATGGCCTAGAACTCACAGAGATCCACCTGCCTCTGTCTCACGAGTGCTGGGATTAAAGGCGTGCGCCACCACTGCCTGGTCAGTCAATATTCTTTAAATACCCCCCCCCCCCGTGTAATCCCATTCTAATTCTGTATTCTATGATTTTCTTCAACAGTGTAAAACTTAACATATTAGAGTGTTCAAAGCCCTTTATCACAGCCCTAAAATGGACTACTTTTCTTCGAGGAAATTTGGATCCTCTTGCAAGAGTAGCAAAGTAGCAAGTGCTCTTAACTGCTGGGCCACCACTCCAGTCCCTTATAATGCCTTAACAACAAAAGGCAGAGTCTTACTATGTAGCCCTAACTAGACTAGAACTCTGCAATGAAGAATGGGCCAGTCTTGAACTCACAGAAATTGATCTGGCTCAATACTTTTTTAGATGATGCTCAGAGCCTTGAACTTAGTAAATTTCTTGTTACACATAACTGATAAAATGCAGGATTAACCTATTTTCTTCTCTTAAACGAAACCACCACTTTCTGAGCTCTAAATCTGCTGTTTTCTGATACTGGTTTAAGCATTTTCTTTTTACTTTTGAAAGGGGCCTTATTGTGTTGTCCAGGCTGGCCTGAAACGCCTAGGCTCAACTGGTCCTTTTACCTCTATCTCTTGAGGAGCTGTTATTACCTATAAACAATAATCATGTCCAGCACTAGAGGCTCCATTTTCACATCTCTTGTTAGAAATAAACAAGAGACAGTGTAGACGAAGTTCTGAAAGAAGAATCCAAACACTGTCAGTCTAATTAGTCATCTTATAGGCCACTAGGTTCCTCATGTTCCAACATATGCCACAATGTTTTATACTTCCTAGTGATCCTTGATAAATAGAAAGAAGCTCAATGCATTTTTCACATGGTTGAAGACCTTTACATGCCAACCCTTACTTCATTCACCTGCCTTTCTGCTGCTTCAAATTTATTTTTTCTGCATTCTCACCTGGTACACTACTGGACCATTATTTCCTTCATTCTCTGTACTTAAGCCAGGCATGGCAGCTGGTACACACTTGTAAGCAATCCTAGTACCTGGGAGGCCCAAGCAGGAAGATTTCTAAATTGAGGTCAGTCTGGGCTCTCCAGCAAGACTCTGCCTAAAAACCAAACCAAACCAAATCAATTTTTCTTACTTAGCTATTTTAAATACTTGTTTAAGTCAATCAAGACCTGTGACCTTGAACAATAGAATGCTAGAATATATATAGCTTTCTATAACTGGATTTAGTAAAATTAGATTACAGTAGAGTCAAAAATATTCACGTTTTTTGTTTTGTTTTTTGAGACAGGGTTTTTACTTTGTAGCTTTGTAGCTTTTCCTTGAACTCACTCTGTAGAGCAGGCTGGTCTTGAACTCTCAGAGATCCACCTAACTCCCAGAGGTAGGATGCAAGGCCTGCACCAGGACCACCCGACCTAAGATATTCACTTTTATAAACTAGAAATACACAGGCCAAAAGAATGTTATAAGATAATCTTAGAAATTGTTTCTTGCACTTGTGATGCAATAGCTATATAAAATGAAGATATTGTAGAAAACAATAATGTTATGTTATAGTCAATCACCACAAAGGAAAATAAAGCTGGACTTGGTGACAAACACTTTTAATCCCTGACTGGTAAAGTAGAGACAGGCTCTCTCCGAGTTCCATGTTAACTTGGTCTATACAGTGAGTTCTAGACCAGTTAGGGTTACAGAGACCCTGCCCAAAAAACTAGACAGGTAGATATGCAGACAGATAAATAGGCGGACTCACTACAATGAAAAATAAAAAATTCAAATTGCCTTTGCTTACTCAAAGGTGTAAAGTGAATTGCAATTTGAGAGCCAAAAAAAGGACGGCTAAATTTCTTTTGCTATACACTAGCAATTTTAGAAATGGGATTACACCAACTTGAAAGCCTTGTTATTTTACTTCCTTATATATGAGCCGTAATAGCATCTATTTTTCCTAAAACAATATTTTTTTATTCCTATTTGAAACATAGTATTATTCTATAGCCCAGGCCTGAAACCCATTTTGTAGCCTAAATTAGCACTAAATTTGCAGAATTCCTCTTACCTTAGCCTCCCGAATGCTTGGATTACAGCCATATACCACCATGTCTAGCTTAAGAGGAAATACCAACCCCATCCCACCCCCGCCTTTGGTTTTCTAAGACAGGATTTCTCTATGTACTTGGGATGCAGAGGCAGGCATGGTCCCTGTGAGTTCCAGGACAGCCAGGGCTATATAAAGAGACCCTACCCCCTAACCCCCCCCAAAAAAAAAGGGGAAGGAAAGAAGGAAAAAAGAAAAGAAAGAAAAGAAACATGGGATGAAAGAGATTTACTATTTATAGTAACAACAAAAAACTGCATGGTCCTGGCACAAAAACTGACCCATAGACCAACAAGATAAATTCATAGAGGTACTGTACAATGACCTAATTATTGACAAATATATTAAAACATGGGTAAGGGCCAGTAAGATGGCTCAATGGAAAAAGGGTACCTGCTGCTAAACCTGGGGATCTGAGTTTGATCCCTGGAATTCATGCGGTAGAAATGGGGAAGTGATTCCCACAAGCTGTCTTTGGATCTCTACATGTGTGCAGTGACACATTTGACCACATTCCCACCCATCCACCAAATTGTATGCTTAAAAAAAAAAGAACCTAGGGGGCTGGAGAGATGACTCAGAGGTTGTTCTTCCAGAGGTCCTGAGTTCAATTCCCAGCAACCAACCACATGGTGGCTCACAACCATCTATAAGAGATCTGGCGCCCTCTTCTGGCATGTAGGCATACACACAAGCAGAATACTGCATGTATAACAAAGGAACAAACAAAGAAATAGAGCTTGGAAGCTGAGTGTAGTGGCACATACCTTTAATTCCAGCACTCAGGAGAAAGAGGAAGAGGTAGGTGGCTATTAGTGAATTTGAGGCCAGTCTGGTATAACAAAATGAGTTCTAGGAGAGCCAGGGCTACATAGAGATCCTTTCTCAAAACAAAACAAAAGGCAGCAGTGGTGAGGCGGGGGTGACTGGGACTGGTGAAATGCTTCAGTGGTTAGGAGCACCTGTGGCTCTTTCCGAGGACTGCAGCACACTGACTGGACAACTCAGAAACACCTGCAACTCCAGCTCCAGGGACCTAACACTTTCCTCTGGCCTCAAAAGGCTCACACATGTACACATAAATAAAATTTTATATAAAAAATATACAAAACTTCAAGATATATTGATATGCCATTTTTCTAGCATACCTGGCATAAGAGTACCTTTAATCCCAACCACTCAGGAGGCAAAGGAAGAAGGGTATTTGTGAGTTTGAGGCCAGCTTGGTTTACACAGGGAGTTCCAGGACAGCCAGGGCTATATAGAAAACCCTTGTCTCAAATAACAAAGAGGTAGAGAGAGAGGGTTCAGTGGTTAAGAGCATGTACTGCTCTTCCAGAGGCCCAAAGTACAATTCTTTTTTTTTTTTTAAAGATTTATTTATTTATTATGTATACAGTATTCTCGGTATTCTGTCTGCATGTGTGCCTGCAGGCCAGAAGAGGGCACCAGACTCCATTACAGATGGTTGTGAGCCACCATGTGGTTGCTGGGAATTGAACTCGGGACCTTTGAAAGAGCAGGCAGTGCTCTTAATCACTGAGCCATCTCTCCAGCCCCCAAAGTACAATTCTTAACACCTTTATCAGACAGCACACAAACACAAAAACTTCATTTCAAAGAGAATCTGACATCTCTGGCTACTGCAAGCACCTGCACCCATGCCCATGTATACACACACACACACACACACACACACACACACACCTATTTACAAAAAAAAAGTGAAGCAGTGGTGGCACACACCTTTAATCCCAGAACTAGGGAGGCAAAGTGAAGTGATTATTTGTGAGTTCAAAGTCAGTCTGGTATACAGAGCAGGTTCTAGGACAGCCAGGGCTACATACAGAAATCCTGTCTCAATAAAACAAACAAACAAAAATCTAAAAAAAAAAAAAAACCCAAAACAACAAAACAAACATAAAACCCCAAAGCAAACAAAACAAAACAAACCCAACAAAACAAAGCAAAAGGATATAGGCAAGGACTTTTTGAAGAGGACTCAAATAACAAAGGAAATAATCCTACAAATTAACAAATGAGAGTTTATAAGAAATTAAAAAGCTTCTATACAGCAGAGGAAACAAAACCTAGAATAAAAAAGCAGCTTACAAAGTGGGAAATTGACACATCGAACAGGATTGATATAAAAAATATAAGTATTAAGAGCTATAAAAATTAAACACCAAAAGAACAAATCTCCTAATTGATAAATAAATGGGTAAAAGAACAGAAAAGACAGTTCTCAAAGGAAATAGAAATGGCTGGGTATGGTGATGCATAGCTTTAATCTGAGCACTTGGGAGGCAGAGGCAGGAAGATCTCTGTGAGTGTGAGGTCAGTCTGGAATACACAGAGAGTTCCAGAAAATCATAACCACACAGAGACCCAGTCACAAAAAACAAAACAAAAAGAAATACAAATGAGTTCAATGAATATCTGAAAAGGTGTCCAAATTCTCAGTCATCAATACAAAGTAAATTAAAGCTGCTGTGAGATTTCATCTCAACCCAGTCAAAATAGTTATCAAAAACAAAACAAACCCCACCCCCAAAAACCATGAGAAAAAAAAAAAAAAAAACAAAACCAAACACCCAATGACTGGAGCTGACTGCAGAAAAGTGCTTATCATGAATCCAATTCCTACTTCACAGCCACACATGTACTCCCCTCCTACAACAAATTATCCAAAAAAGCAAAACCAAAAACCAAACCAAACCAAAAAAAAAAAAAACAAAAAAAAAACCCCCAAAAAAAACCAATGACATTAAATGACAGTGAGGACCTATGGGAAAGTAATTCTTATATGTTGTTGTTGGGACTGTAAATTGGCACAGCTATTATGGAAGTCAGTATGGGAGTTCCCCAGAAGCTAAAAATAGAGGTACTATATAACCCAGCTATATCACTGGGTATATACCTGAAAGACTCCAAGTCACCATATCATAAGATACTTAGATATACATTTTTATTGTGGTACTATTCACAATAGCTAAAAAAAAAATGGAACCAGCTTAGATGCCTATCAAGAGGTAAATGGATAATGAAAATGTGGCACATAATTACATAATGAAGTTTTACCAACTGTAATGAAAAATAAATCATGGCATTTCAGGAAAATGGATAGAACTGCAGAACATTATGTGGAATCTGTATTTGTATGGGAAGTTGAGGTAGAAAGGTAACCATGAAAGGGGAGGAAAAGAGAAGGGGAAAAAAAACACAGGGTAGTGAAATATATGTAACATGAAAGCAGAAAGTTAGGAAGGAAAACACAGGATACGGTTGAGAAGGAAGAAATCAGCTTCTGGCCAGTTTGCCTATGTCTACCTCCCATTTCACCATAGGCATATACGAGTACAGATGGGCTCTAGGAATTGAACCGAGGTCCTCATGCTTGTGCAGCAAGAGAATTTACCTGCTGAACCATTTTCTCAGGTCCCAGATGACCTTATGTTCACTACATTTTTGTTTATCTACTGTGTGTGAAACAACAGTTTTCAGGAGCTGATTGTCCCCTTTCACCATGTAGGTTCCAGGAATTATACTCAGGTCATTGGTTCTACTCACTGAGCCAACTCACCTGGCTCTCCACACTTTCTCTAATTTGGTGGTAAACTGCAAGATTTTAACACTAAATAAGTCAACATTGAATACACAAACATTCTGACTTCAAATCACTCTACAAATAGAAACACTGAGCAGCACTAACACAGGCACACATTAACTTCCCAGTACTTGAGGCATCCTTAATCCTAGTACTTTCTTCCTCCAAATCCAGAAAGAACTCTCCTAGACAGGTCAGAAGCTGCTTACCTTTACGTCAGCAATCAGAGCATCTTCGTCTTCTATCCCTGTGGGGACACACTTCTTGTGCAGTGGCAGTGACTCTAACTTATCTACAAGACAGCGAAGACCTTCAAGCTCAAAGTGGGTCAGATGCACTTGCCTATCCTTTCTAGGGCTACCCTGGGGATCCCAAACTTGGCCATTGTGGGATCCTCGGCTAGAGTCTGAGGATGAGTCTCCTGACAAAGTTTTCTTCAGACTTGGAAGACTTCGGCAGGTTTTGCCCAGTCCATCATAATCCAGGTTGACTCCATTAGCAACAGGACTGGTAAGCACAGATCGCTTACTGTTCAAGCGTCGGGCTTCTCTGTCCATTCCTTCCTCGTCACCATTTCCAGACTCCAACTCATTTAATTCCATATCTACAAATACAAAGGAAACAAATGCCAGTTGGCTAGATGATTAACAAGAAAAATTACATAGTACACCCAAGTTATAAATAACAAAGCCACTGCTGAAAACCACAGTTACAAATAGAAAAAACCCTGTAGCAGTTTACAAGTGGTAATGTACACCTTTATTCCCAGCGTACTAAAAAGCAGAAGCAGGAGGATCTCTGAGTTCCAGGCTACCCTGATCTACATAATGATTCCCAGGCCAGTCAGAATGAGTCCCTACCTCAAAAATACAAAACAAAACTAAAATTAAAAATGTATATGGAAACTACCATGCCAGGGCTAGAGAAGTGGCTCAGAGATTAAGAGAACTTGTAGCTATTACCAAGGATCCAGGTTCAATTCTCAGTACCCACATAATGGTTCATAACTATTTAGAACTCTAGTTCCATGAGATCTGATACTATCTTCTGACCACTACAAGCACCAACCAATCACTTATATGGTACAAATACATACTTACACTCACACATAAATCTAATAAACTTTTTTTAAAAAAGAAAAGTAAAAAAGAAACTACCATTTCATCCAATTAAGCATTTCTCTTGATATTGAGAAAATGTTAAAGCACAGAGGTTAAAAACAAAGATACTAGAGTCTCATCAGTCTGGTTCAAGGTATGGCTATTCTACTTATTAACTGTAGTATCATAAAAGGTATAAAAATCTTGAGAGTTAAAATTCTCATTTGTGCTGGGTGGTGGTGGCACACACCTTTAGTCCCAGCACTCAGGAGGCAGAGGCAGACAGATCTCTGAATTCAAAGTGAACCTGTTCTACAGAGTAAGTTCCATGACAGCTAGGACTACAGAGAAACCTATATCTTGAAATAAAGCAAAACTCCAAAAACAAATTAAATAACTCCCTCCTCTCAAATTCGTATCTGTAAAATCAGGCTAATTATACCTACCACACAGGTATATACTTATATTACATTCATACATAATACATAATAAGAATTTAAACTATAAAAGTGACAAGAATAGACTGTCTATAATAAATATATTTAACTGGTCATGTTCAACCCTAAATGAGACATCTATTCATCACTTCCTCCAAAAGAATAAAATGGCTGGAGAAAGGGATGGTGTGTTATTAAATGATGCATTCCAGGAATGACATGGAATCTTGAACTGTCAGCGGCTATGATTATTTATAATACACAATAACTATGTAAGTTAGGCCACCAACTTCCATCGTGGGTAGGAGGAGATCACAAGGCCCTGATCCTCCCATAAGATCTACAGACAGTCAAGTATTGCTAGGGGCTCATAAGCCCTTTTCCTCCCTGAAGATCTTTTGGCATTTTGGTAGTTCATGGTTGTGGGGGAAAGGAGAGACATTTTCTTATTGGTTTCCTAAGCATCTGTAACTAATCCTTCACACTGGCTTCTACAGTAAGTCTATTCATATTAGTTAGCACTCCCTACCCCACCCAGGAGCTGGAGAGATGACTCAGCTGTTAAAAGCACTAGCTGCTCTTCCAGAGTATCCAGGATCAATACCCACAAGGCAGCTGAGCGGTGTCTTAAATCCAGTTCCAAGGTCTCCAACACCCTTATATATACATACATGCAGGCAAAACACCAGTGCACATAAAATGAAAAATAATTAATCTTTCTTTAAAAAAGAAAAGAAAAATCCCCTTTTAAAAAATTATAGTAAAAGGGGACTAGCTAGGAAGAAGAAAGTAGATCTGTAGGTGGAGGAAGCGAGATATGACGGTAATGGGGAACAGCACATGCATGAAGATATAATGAGCTGGGCGGTGGTGGCGCACGCCTTTAATCCCAGAACTCGGGAGGCAGAGGCAGGAGGATCTTTGTGAGTTCGAGACCAGCCTGGTCTACAAGAGCTAGTTCCAGCGCAGGCTCCAAAGCCACAGAGAAACCCTGTCTCGAAAAACCAAAAAAAAAAAAAAAAAAAAAAAAGATATAATGAAATCCTTCGTATAACTAATATATTTTAATAAAAACAAAACCAGACAATGTATCACTATCTTGAAAACATGAATATAGCAATCCAGGCAAAGTGACCCACAGTATTTCATTCAGCCTGGTAATTCATATCTAGTTGAGTATTTAGTGCTCAAATGCAGCAATCAATTTGGAATTTTCAAACGGACAGATACAACAGTCAATCCCCGCCCCACCCCGCAAAACTGTAACTACTAAGTGACAGTATATTTCTCAGCTCAAGTGTGTCTTTAATGCTCACAGGGTTAACACTTACCCATGCTGAGGGATTCTTTCTGAAATTCCTTAGTTAGGTGGGAGCGGTTGGTTATGCAGTATACATATCGCTCTAACACGTACCAACACATTTCGTAGTAAAATGGGTAACGGAATTTATTTGGGACCTATACAGGAAAAGAACCATGAGGAAAGAAGGCAATGTCAATTATCAAGGTAAGAAAATAAAAAAGATAATCTCGATCTCTGCAATCATTATTAGCCCAGGAAAAATTCTTGTCAACCTATAAATTTAAGCTGGCATCTGAAATAAGAACTTAAGTCAATTTTTAGAATGTTGATTTAGAACTAGGCAAGGTAGGCCAGATGATGGTGACACACGCCTATGTGAGTTCAAGGCCAGCCTGGTTTACAGAGCTAGTTCCAGGACAGGCTCCAAAGCTACACAGACAAACCCTGTCTCGAAAAACCAAAAACCAAAACAAACCAAAAAAAGAGGCAAGGTAGTTTGTATCTGCAATCCCAGTACTCAAGAGAT
>JAQHUG010000205.1:3023728-3047668 GCA_028555095.1 Dicrostonyx torquatus | reverse complement strand
GCGCGCGCGCGCACACACACACACACACACACACACACACACACACACACACACACACACACACACACAACAAAACACCCTGATTTATCAGACTGGTCACTATTTTTGTAGCATTCATCTTTTTTTTTCCATTCAGAGCATTTCAAAAATTATTTTGGAAATATAAAGAATGCCCCTTAGGTATACCATTGTCAAGGAAAAGGTGAATTACAATTACTATCAATCAATGAACAAGAAAGTGTCAGGTATCATTCTAAATGTATCTGCTGTTTAATCCCAGTACTCAGGAGGCAGTGGCAGATAATCTTTGTTAATTTGAGGCCAGCCTGACTACATAATGAGTTTCAGAACAGCCAGAGCTAGATAGTGAGACCCTATCTAAGAAAATAAAATTAAAGCCAGGCATGGTAACGCATGCCTTTAATCCCAGCACTTGGGAAGCAAAGGCAGGCAGATTCTAGTCCAGCCTGGTCTACAAAGCAAGTTTCAGGACATCCAGGGATACACAAAGAAGCCCTGTCTCAAAAACCCAACAAATAAGTAGATAAACAAAATTGAGCCAGATGTGGTGACACACACCTTTAATCCCAGCACTCAGGAGGTTGAGGCTGGTGTATCTCTGTGAGTTCTACACCAGTCTGGTCTATAGAGCGAGTTCTAAGACAGCTTAGGATTGGATCTCCCCAAACCCCAGACAGGGTTTCTCTGTATAGCCTTGGCTGTCCTGGAACTCGATCTGTAGACCAGGCTGGATGGATATACAGAGAAACTCTATCTCACAAAACAAAAACTTAAATTAATATATATATATATAACACCCTCTTTATAGAAGTTGCAATTCAAGGCCAAATAGCCCACCTGTGATGTCCAGCTGTCTTAATAAATTGAAAATGAAAAGAGAATTCCTTTTCAAAGCTTTCATCAGGTCACAGGTATTATTATGAAATAAGGAAATCACTTTCTGGTCATTAGACAAGAGGCATACAACCAATGAAGAATATAACAAGATCCAAACCTGAATCTTTTATGTCATTATGTCGTTAACCAGAAGTTTCTTCTCTTACACTTAAAAGCCAACTTATTTCTGGTAAGAAGAAAGAGTAGGGAGCTAAGAACTAATAGGTATTGTGTCTCCTTAAACTAAGTACAATACCCTTATGTTTCTCTGTTAGTATTTCAAGTGCATTAATATTTTTTGGGAAAGTTCAGGTCAGGACAAGTATAAATTCTAAAACTGTCAATAAATTTGATGAGAGCTGACTAATACTGACATTTATGATGGAGAGGGAAGGGCTCAATAGGATGGGCTTTACCAGTAGGTAAACGTACTTGCTGCCAAGCCAGATGACCTGAATTAGTTTCCTGGGACATAGTTACAAAAAAGAGCTGACTTCTACAAGTTGCTTTTTGACCACCACTCATATGCCTTGGCATAGGAACCCAACAAACATGACAAAACAAATAAAATTTAATTTTGAAAAGGTATTTATAAGCTGGGCAGTGGTGGTGCACACCTTTAATCCTAGCACTTGAGAGGCAGAGGCAGGTGGATTTCTTTGAGCTCGAGGCCAGCCTCGTCTACAGAGCTAGTTCTAGGATAGCTTGGGCTGTTACACAGAGAAACCCTGTCTGGGAGAAGTGGGTGTTAAAATGGGAAAGGGAAACAGGGGAAAGCTGGTAATAAAAGTAAAATCAGGTTGAGCGGTGGCGGCACATGCCTTTAGTTCCAGCACTTGGGAGACAGAGGCATGCAGATCTCTGAGTATGAGGCCAGAACAGGCTTCAAAGCTACACAGAGAAACCCCACCTTGAAAAACCAAAAAGACAGAAAATTCAAAATTGTGAAATTTGAATCGATCATCCCATTCTATAAACTATTCATGAACATAAAAATGAAAAACATGGGGGCTGGAGAGATGGCTCAGCGGTACTGCCTGCCCTTTCCAAGGTCCTGAGTTCAATTCCCAGCAACCACATGGTGGCTCAAAACCATCTGTAATGAGGTCTGGGGCCCTCTTCTGGCCTGTAGGCATACACACAGACAGGATATTGTATACATAACAAATAAATAAATTAAAAAAAAGAAAAATAAAAAACATGGCTCAAAAGATTAGAACAAATATCCATATGATGAACTTTAGAGTTAAAAGTCCTACAAAAACAAAAGTCCAGTAAAATTTTCTGCTATATCCTCAAAGTATGTGGAAACTTCTTTTTAATGCAAAGAAAATCTAAAAAACTGACAAATTATCCAGGAATCCCTTTCTGGTTCTTTTACTGTATTGGGGGAAAGAGGAAAGCAGTATATGCAGATGAAGGTTAGAAGGCAGCATGCAGTTGTTGGTTCTAGCTTTGCACCATGTGTTCTGGGTTTGTTATCAAGCTTAGTACTGAGTATCTTTACCTCATAGTCATCTCACCCCATGAATCTCTTTTGATTTGTCTTTTTCTTTGATACACGGTCTTGCTACACAGTCCAAGCTGGACTCAAACTCACAATCTTCCTGTCCCTGAGTGCTACAAAGATTAGAGGCAGTTGGGCATTGGTGGCACACACCTTTAATCCTAGCACTTGGGAGGTATAGGCGGGCAGATCTCTGTGAGTTTGAGGCCAGTTTGGTCTACAGAGCAAGTTCCAGGACAGGTCCCAAAGTACACAGTAATCTCAAAAAAAGAGATTAGAGACACGTGTTACCATGCTCATCAAATATCTGTCTCAAATAGGGAAACTTCTTCACATGTAATTGTTAAGATGATTAAATATTGACAATAATAAAATTACTCACCCGTGTCCGATCTTCAATGCTGTATATTTTTAATTGCATGGGGATGTTGAAGCTATGTAAAAAATTGCCTCCAAACACTAATGTGTCTGTAGGAGTATACACAGCATGAATCCAACCTGGAAGATAGAAAATGGAGGCAGGACTGAATGCACATATTATAATATGGTTTCTGGATTATATCCTTCTCACTCTCTTCTTTTGGAAACAAGACCTTGATGCATAACCCAGGCTCCTTTAATAATTGGTCAATTTACTTATCTCTTAAAGAGTTAATATTCTCTTTAAAACTAGAACATATTTTACTTCATATGGTGGTGAGCATTTAATGAGAATATGTATCTAAGGAACAGGTTTTACTTATTTTAAAGATAAGGTCTTAAATGCTGCTCTTGCTAGTCACAAACACACACAAATAGCTAGGACTATAGGTGTGTGATCCAATACTCAGCATAAGATGTGTGGTTTTTGTTAATTCCTAGAGATATAACACAGGGTATTATGCAAGTTAAGTACTCTACCATCAAATTATTTCCTCAGTGCAAGAAACGTTTAATAAATGCTGCTACCATTTATAAACCACCAACTATGCATCAGCTATGTGTAAGATAGTTATTAATATTCTCATGTATTCTTCTCAACAAAAAAAGACTTAAATATTTCCCAAAGTAGTACTGAGTCTCAAACGGATCAGGGACCCCAAAATTTGTATTGTTTATATGCATTTATTTTAGAATAAGTAATACAATTAAAATACAACTGACTCAGCACTCCCCACTCAGGTAGGGAAAGGTGGCTCTTCACTAGAGAGGACACTTCATGTGTAAAGATTCTGAATTACTGGGCTTAATATGTAGCCCAAACATGTATACCTTTTTGGGAAGCCACCACTGGCTTTAAGCCTTGCTTTTATTTATTTTTTTGTTTTAAAATACATTCTCTCTGCTAGGCAGTGGTGGCACCCTTCTTTAATTCTAGCACTTGGAAGGCAGAGGCAGGGGGATCTCTGTGAGTTCAAGGCTAGCCTGGTCTACAAAGTGAGTTCTAGGACAGGCTCCAAAACTACAGAGAAACCCTGTCTCTAAAAACCAAAAAAAAAAAAAAACCCCACAAAAAACAAAAAGCAACATTCTCTCCATGTATTCCATAAAAACAGACAAACATCGTATTGTTTGCTGCTGATTGTACCAAGGGGCTAAGTGCTAGAAAGCAACATACTTTCCCCACTTTGCTTACCTGAGGGAATGACGAAGGTATAGCCCTGCTTGAGCTCAATTCGTTGGCAATCTGACACCCGGTCACCCAGAAAGATGTCTCCCTGTTTCCCTGACAGCAGCCAATTCTCGTACAGCTCCAGGTTGTGGGCTGTAGGGGGGATGAGCCAGAAGACCTGTGAGTTAAAAAACTTCAGTCTGTTAACAGCCATTGACATGATCCAGTCGTCTCCCTCAAATGATAAACAGGTACAAAGAAGACTGAAAGGCAGAAGACAGACAAGCAATTCTCCCAGCCTATAGACTCAACTATCTGGGTAATTCAGGACCTAAACAAACAGATCTGGTCTCACACCATCTAGATTTCCTGGGATTATGGCTATAGAAGTAAGAATGCAGACCCTATCTACAATACCAAGAAAAAAGGAAAAATGGGCTTATTACCTCAGCAGTTTCTTAAAAACTCTGGCTATAGGCTTAAGCAGTCCCATTCTTTAGGTGTAATTAATAACTGAGACTGACCTGACACTGCCCTATTCCAATATAGTAACTAAGATCAACAGAACAAAACTTATGACCCATCTACACAGACGCAAATAAACAAAAGGACTTTGGATATAGACCCAGATGTCCTAGGTTAAGTTCTTGTATATTTTTTAAATTCCAATTCTGCTTCTGCTAATAGATGAAGTCACTCCAACTAGAAGAAAGGCTAACACTACAAACCTCTGCTATTAACTCTAGATTTCAATTCTGAATTTAGAAAAACTTGTGAGAAGATAAATTTTATTATTATTGAAATATAACTCTTTATAACTGAAGGTACTTTTTCAAATCCTCAAAAAAAAAAAAAGACTTAATGTTTCCTTTGGTCACATTTCAGACCAGTATCTTTAGACAGGGAGAGCTGAGTGAATCCTAATTTACTAGATTTTTTGCCAATCTATCTAAAATTTATGTTCCCTTCCTCAACACTAATTTTCTTCTAGGTAAAAAAAAAATGATATTGTCCTCTTAAGAATTACCTTTTTAATTTCGCCTGGGGAATTCTGCCCTGTAGTCTAGAAATAGTACTACTGAGATTTCTCCAAGTACTGAGCAAATATTGGTGGAATGACACTGGCCTACATAAATACTAAAACTCTAATGGACTAGCCACCAAAAGGCAACTGAATCTATAATTCTCTTCCGATACGAATGAAGGTGTTTCCTAATAGACTGATTCCTAGATTATATATATTAAGCATGCAAGTCATATAATCTGCTTCTAATTCCAATCCCAACCATGACCATACCTTTCCACCTTGGTGGATGTGATACCAAACAGAAGTACCACCAAAGTCCACATGGAAGTCAGTATAGCAGCCTCGAACACTCATTAGACAGTACCTGCCCCCAAAGAGAAGCAGCAGTATTAGTATACTGATAAAGAGAAACCAGCCACCAAAATGACATTCTCCTTCTTAATGAATTCTACTTTGCATCTAATAAACTACGAGTAGGTTTTCTTTCTTTTCATTTTTGTTTTAAGGTCTTTATGTTTCTTGGCTGTCCTGGAACTTGCTATTTAGACCAGGCTGGCCTTGAAACTCAGGAGATCTAGCTGACTCTGCCTCTAGGCAGTTCAAAGTCACATTTCTAGGACATACAGCTTTTTCCATTATTCATGAGATCATGTGCTATGTAATTTGTCACATACTTTTGATACTATAAAGTCTACTGTTTAAATAATCTACTGATTTGATGATTTAACCCAGAGCAAAGCTTGAAAGGGACAGACTATATTCCTTGTTATCAAGTACGCAAGAGTGAATAACTTACTTTTGCACCTTAGGGTACTGCATCTCTAAAATGGCATTTGTTGATTCAGTCTGACTTTCTTTCAAGTGCCTTGGCCACATGTTATCTACCCAGTCAATGAAATCCACCTTTAAAAAGGAAAAAACATTTAAGAGGTGGGGTTACAGAGAATGTTAAAGTCAAGGAAAAAAAAAAAAACTCCTTTAAATATACCAGAGCACAAAAGAAAATTTAAACATCTGTGAGCCTTAGAGCACTTGAGAGGCAGAGGCAGGCATATTTCTGGGAGTTCGAGGCCAGCCTGGTCTACAGGTCAAGTTCCAGGATAGCCAGGGCTAAACAAAGAAATCCTGTCTCATACATGCATCCCTTTGGGAAGGGGAAGTAAACAAGATCTCTTTAGTAACGTGGCAGTGCGGGGGAAACAGGAGAGGGTAGTAAGGGAGTGGAAAGGGAATAAGGGTAGAGGGGAGAAAGGGAATAGGGAGGAGAACATGAGGGATTGGGAAGATCAAGTTGGGTGAAGGACAGCGAGGGAGAGCATGGAAAGAGATATATCTGGAAAGAGTGAGTCATTATGGGGTTAGCAAGAAACCAGGCACTGGGTAAAATCCCAGGAATCCACAAGGATAAACCCAGCTAAGAATCTAAGCAATACTTTTTTCTTTCTGGGTCGATATTGTACCCGCCAACATGGTGAACGTTCCTAAGATCTGCCAGACATTCTGCAAGAAATGTGGCAAGCGCCAACCCTACAAAGTGACACAGTACAAGAAGGGCAAAGATTCTTTGTATGCCCAGGGAAAAGCGGTGTTATGACAGGAAACAGAGTGACTATGGTGGGCAGACTAAACCTATTTTCTGCAAAAAGGCGAAAACTACAAAGAAGACTCTGCTGAGATTGGAATGTGTTGAGCCCAACGGCAGATCTAAGAGGATGCTGGCTATTAAGAGATACAAGCATTTTGAACTGGGAGGTGGTAAGAAGAGAAAGGGCCAAGTGAAAGTGATCCAGTTCTAAGCTTATCTTGCTATGAAGACAATAAAATCATGAGCTTTCACTCAAAAAAAAAAAAAATCTAAGCAATAGTGGGAAGGGGTACCTAAAATGCCCTTCCCATGTAATCAGATTGATGACAACCTTACTTGTCATCATAGAACTTCATCCAGTAACTGATGGAAGAAGACACAAAGATCCATATTCTAAGCACTGGGCCAAACTCCTAGAGTCCAGTCATAGACAGGGAGGAGTGATATTAGAAACAGCTGGCCTGAGCTAGTGGGACTGACAGCTAGAGAACCAGCATAAGACCAAACCAGGTCCTCTGAATGTGGTTGACAGTGTGTGGCTTGGGCAACTTGTGGGGCCACTAGCAGTGGAATCAGTATTTATCCCTAGTGCATGAACTGACTTTTTGGAGCCCATTTCCCTATGGCGGGATACCTCGCTCAGCCTAGATACAGGGGTAGGGCCTTGGTCCTGCCTCAAGTGATGTGACAGACTTTGTTGACTCCCATTAGAGGCCTCACCCTTTCTGAGTGGATGTGGATGGGGGAAGGACAGGAGTGAGAAGGAACTGAAATTGGTATGTAAAATAAGATTGTTTTAAAAATACAATTAAAGGGCTGGAGAGATGGCTCAGTGGTTAAGAGCATTGCCTGCTCTTCCAAAGGTCCTGAGTTCAATTCACAACCATCTATAATGAGATCTGGTGCCCTCTTTTTGTGTGTAGGCATATATGCAGGCAGAACACTGTATACATAATAAATAAATAATTAGAAAAATAATAAAATTTAAAAAAAAAAAAAAAAGAAATCCAGTCTTGAAAAAAATAAAAACAAAACTAGGGACAAAACACCTAGGATACTACAAAGTAGGCTTCGTGTATAAAGGGTTAAATGTTTCTAATTCTAGCCGGGCAGTGGTGGTGCATGCCTTTAATCTCAGCACTCAGGAGGATCTCTATGAGTTTGAGGCCAGCCTGGTCTACAAGAGCTAGTTCCAGGACAGGCTCCAAAGCTACAGAGAAACCCTGTCTCGAAAAACCAAAAGAATTTCTAATTCTAATAACCAAGTTTTATATTTAAAACCATAATCTTTAAATTACGATTCTAAAGTTATTAAAGAAATATATTTATAAGCAATGCTACTATAATTCTCAACATTGTTTTCTATTATTTTTGAGATAGAAGCTTACTCCGTAGCCCAGGCAATCCTCCTGTCTCCACCTAAATGGATTACAGGCATGGGCCACCATGCTTTGGTTTCATGTTTCCTTTTTACTGAATGCTTCACTAAAAATGATTAGTGGAACACACCATTAATCTGAGCATTTGGGGCAAAGGCAGGTGAAAGCCAGGCTACACAGTAGGGCCCAACCTCAAAAATAAATGAATGGATGAGTAAGAGGTGATTCCACTGCTTTTTTCATAAAAGAAGTCTTCTTTGTCAATCTTCTTTCAAACCCAACCAGGACAGCCAGTAAAGAACTGTCATAGAGCTACATAGACCCTAGAACCAATAAAATTACAGTGATAATACTGCAAATTATTAGAAAGTATGTATCTATATAAAGACATTACATGTTTTTAACAAAATCTTAATTGTTCGATTTTACCAATAAAGACCTGGGAACCAGATGCTGGGGTGAAAGCCTGCGAACTCAGAGGCAGAGAAAGCACACAGCTGACCTTCCTACTCTGCCGACATCCAAGAAGTCTCTCTTTAACAAGCCCCCTCAAATTGGATATTCCTCCCTTCTCCCTGTGTATCTCTCTCTTCCTGACTCCTCTTTTTTTTCTTAATAATTCTTGCTTATTTCCTGTCAACTGGTTCCTTGCTCTGTTTCTTGACCTCTGGTTGACTTTATTTGATACTATTTACAATATTCAAGCAGAAAACTCTTGGATTAAAGGCACAGTGTACTAGGGTGGAACCACACAACTAAAAACAGGTTTTTCCAATAACACAATTTCGGGAATCACAGTGTGATCAAATATCCTGTAACAATTTTTTTGTTTGTTTTTGAGAAGGGGTCTCACCCAGCTGAAGATGATCTTAAACCCCTGATCCTCTTGCCGGGATTGGACTACAAGTTTGCATCCCTCTGCCCAGCTATTTTTGTTTTTTAGTCAAAAGCCTATATATAGTTACATTCCAAAAGTGAAGTCAATTCCATTTTCCTATACAGTTTCCCCAATAGTGAATAGATAGCCAGCCACTATTTTACCAAAAGATTGGTAAAATAAAAATTAACTTCAGGGGCTGGAGAGAGATGGCTCAGTGGTTAGGAGCACTGGCTGTCCTTCCAGAGGTCCTGAGTTCAATTCACAACCATCTATAATGAGATCTGGTGCCCTCTTTTTGTGTGTAGGCATATATGCAGGCAGAACACTGTATACATAATAAATAAACCTTTAAAAAATAAACTTCAGGAAAGTAGAATATCAAAAACAAACTAAACCAACTCATTTATCACTACCAGTTTACTACTTGAACAACTTGTTACTTACCTGGAAAAGTGGATAGTTTGGGGTACAAAATTTACCTTGTGCTAAACCAGTTTTCCCTTAGTTGCCCTTTTTATTTATTGAGACAGGTTCTATATTATGCAGCACATGCTATCCTACAACTTCCTATACAGACCAGACTGGACTCAAACTCACAGAGATTCACCTGCCTCTATCTCTTGTGTGCTAGAATTGAAGGCTTATGCCACCAAACATAGCATAACCCCCACCCCCAACCCAATAATTTCCTTAAGTTTCTTAGCAAACACAAACCGACAGGACAGAAACTCCTTAAGCAGATTTTCCAGTAACATTTTAAGATTCTTCTTTTTCACGGAAAGGACAAGTCCCCAAATTAACTTTTTGGGGATATAAATATGAATGATTCTAATAAAAATTAATTGATTTTGGAAAATGAAGTCTTTTAAAAATGAAAGTTACTATTATCTGATACTCTTTTCCACATTTAGCTTAATCTTGGCATGTGCAAAGTTATAAAAATTCTCCCACTATAAAGACCTTCTGGTGAAAATGAGAATGTGGGAAAATGATAATTGTTGGGGAATATTTTTAGGTGTATGCCTTTAGTTTATGCTTTACTTGTTTAACTCTGTGAAGCTGTTACTGTGCCTGTCTAAAACACTGAATGGAATGGTCCCAATAAAGAGATGAATGGACAATAGTGAGGCAGGAGGAAGGATAGGCAAGGATAGCAGGCAAAGAGTACAAATAGGAGGAGCAATCTGAGAGAAGGGAGAACAAGGAGTAAGAACACAAGGAGAGGAGTATATCAGGGGCCAGCCACCTAGTCACCCAGCTAGTCACAGAGTAAGAAGGAAGGAAAGGTATACAAAAAAGAAAGATAAAAGTCCTCAGGCAAAAGGTAGTCAGGAAAATTTAAGTTAAGAAACGTTGACAAGAAACAAGCCAAGCAAAGGCACTCATAACTAAGAATAAGCCTCTGTATGTGATTTATCTGGGAGCTGGTTGGTGGGCCCCTCAAAAACCTGAAAGAGAAAACATCACACAGTAGATAATGACTAACCGTAGAAGGTCGCTGTACCATGTTCTCAAGCCTGGTGTGGCTAAACTCTAGGCTAATGACATTATAGAGCTTCTCTCGCTCCTCCTCTGGGGTCTCATAGTATCTTGTCCATTGAGCCATGGTCATTTCAATGCCCTTCTGTGTGTTCACATCCATGACATCCACCATCCGACGACTCCCTACATGAAAGAAACTCTATTAAGTTAAAATTACTCAAGTATATTAAGCATACAAAACACACATAAAAATAAACTATGCTTTCTTACTTAAGGTAATTAGTAATACACAAGGAGATTACTTGAGGATGATCACAACCAGAGAATGAAAAGGATAATGGGCACAGCTAAAAATACCCATCATTCCCTATGCCATGTTTATTACACTGTCAAGTGCTGAATCTTTTATTCAATATCTCACATAATTCTACAACTATACATGATAAATGTAAATATTATTTCATAAATGATAAAACAGGGATTGGGTAACTTTCAAGACAAAAAATTTATTAAAATACACTGTTTAAATGAAGGTTTAAAGACTGACTTAATCTGTCTCAAGAATGTCAGTTAAGACCTAGGTGTAGTGGCCTTTAATCCTAGTCAGCAGGCAGAGGCAGGTTGATCTGTTTGAGTTCAAGCCAAACTCAAAGTGAAGTCCCAAGACAGCCAGGACTGTTACACAGAGAAACCTTGGCTCAAAAACCCAAAAAGAATGAAGTACTGATTCACACTATCAAACAAACCTGGAAAGTACGCTATGTGAGAAGTCATAGATGAAAGGCTATAGATCATATAATTCCACTTATATGAAATACACATACTAGATAAACCCAGATCTAGAAAGCATCAGTTCAGTTGTCCAGGAGCCTCAGGGAAGAGAACGAGAAATGACTGCTTAACAAACTTTTGTTTTAGGCGATGAGAAAGGTTTGCAAGGAAATAGTGATTGATAGTAGCTGCTCAATGAATAGATACAATGACACTTAACTGTACTTTAGTGATTACAAATTTTCATGCTATATTTAATCACAATAAAAAAAATGAGATGGGAGAGATGGCTCAGAGGTCAAGGGAGTGTACTGCTCTTGCAGAGACCTAAATTCAAATTCCAACACCTCTTCTATCAATGGCAGCTCACAGATGCCTGTACCTCCAGTTCAAGGGGATCTGATGTCTTTTGATGTCTCTAGCCTTCTTGGGTGCACACATTCTCTCTCTCTCTCTCTCTCTCTCTCTCTCTCTCTCTCTCTCTCTCTCTCTCTCAAAGATAAAAGTGAATGTCTTCCTTAAGAACTCTCTGGGCACAACAAAAGCAGTTTTATTCTCTCAGTGTTACCAGAGTATTCAGAACTATGATGTATGATTGTTTAGATGAAGAATAGGAATCGTGAATAAAGTCGTCTTAGAAAGTTTTGACATGCCGGGCGGTGGTGGCCTTTAATCCTAGCACTCGGGAGGCAGAGGCAGGCGGATCTCTATGAGGTCGAGACCAACCTGGTCTACAAGAGCTAGTTCCAGGACAGGCTCCAAAGCTGCAGAGAAACCCTGTCTCAAAAAACCAAAAAAAAAAAAAAAAAAAAAAAAAAAAGTTTTGGCAGATGACAGATAACTGTTTCTGTTTCTTTCTTTCCCCAACCCCAATTTATATATTTTATTTTATGTGTATGAGCATTTGCCTGTATGTTTCTGTGTACCACATGTATTTCATGCTTTTGATCTTGTCTGATGCTTGTGGAGATCAGAATAGGGTGTCAGATGCCCCGGTACTGGAGTTACAGATGGTTATGAGCTGCCACACAGGTGCTGGGAACCAAACCCAGGTCCTCTGTAAGAGCTGCAAGTGCTCTTAAACAATGAAACACCATTCTAGCCCCAGACACTGTTTCTATGTATTTCACATTTAAGAGACATGAACCACACCATTTTTTTAACTTATTTGAATCTGTGGAAATTCAACGAGTTTCTTGAAATCATATAGAACTGTTTTGTTTTTAAAATCTACTCTGCCAATATTTACCTTCTAATTCAAGATTTTGACTCATTAAACTTCAAAGGAAGAATATATTGTCATTCTGCTAATTTATGTCATATGCCTTAGAGTATTTTTTTTTTTTTGGTATTCTCTTTCTAGACAAGGTTTCTTTATGTATCTCTGGCTATCCTAGAATTTGATCTATACACTAGGCTGGCCTTGAACTCATCACAGGTAACACCTGCCTCTGCCTCCCGAGTGTTGGGATTAAAGACATGTTGTCATTGAGCTCACATCTCACTGAGGAGCCCCTTCACATGAAGACTAACTTCTCCCTTGATGCATTCAAGAGTTTTGTCTTTAGCTTTTACAATGTTTGATTTTAACATGTCTCTGTGAGGGGTCTTTGAAATCACTGTGCATTCTGGATACTTTTATTCATGTCTTTCAGAAAATATTAAAAAATTTCAGGATTTCTTCAAGTATTTTCTCTGTCCCTTTCTCTTCTAATATTCCAACAATTTACAATTGTCTGCTTGATGCTGTCCTACATGCTTCATCTTTGTCTGTTTTATACTGCTATAACAGAGCATTTGATAGTCATGTAGCCCAGGTTGCCTGGAACTCATGTTCATCTTGCCTCTTAAATGCTGGGATTACGAGAGTGTAAACCACAATTGGTTTGTGCATATTTAAGACAACTGTTTTTTTTTTTTACTTATTATTTTCTGTGTATAGGTGTTTTCCTTACGTGTATGTTGGTGTGCCTTGTATACTATTTTTTTTTTTTAATTCTTGAAAGCGCTTTACAAAGTCTAAACTTGTGTCTTTTTATGTTTTTTTGGGCTTGCATTTCATCCTAAACATGTGTGGTCAACATGTGACTTTCTCCATGAATACAACTGTTTTTGAATATCCTAGTCTTGAATGTTTGTTTAGGGAAAGGCATCTTATCAGCCTTTTTTCCTTCTTTTTGTTTTGCTTTTGTTTGAGACTGGGTTTCTCTGTATAGACCTGACTGTCCTGGAACTCCCTTTGTAGACCAGGCTTGTCTCAGAGATCTGCCTGCCTCTGCCTCCTAAGCGCTGAGATTAAAGGTGTGCGCCACCACCACCACGTGAGTTTTGAGACAGGGTCTCTCTATTATATCCTCTTTCTGCCATCACATCTGGCCTTCTATCAGCCTTTTAAATCCAATAGAAGTAACCAGGGTCAAACATAAGGGCACTTAACAGTTTAGAGGTGGACAAACAGCAATCTGTGACAACAGCACAAGTTTCCAATATTTCAATGACAAGACCTTTCTTACCCATCCTGGCTCCTGTAAATCTTTATGTTGTGCTTTTTGAAAATATGCACAATTCCTTCATGGGTTGTGGTTGGTGAGGATTGGGGGATGTGCAAAAACAGAAATTAACTTTACTGACTAAAGGTTTCCCTGGAAGTTGTAAGCCTTCAACCAAATTCCAAAATAGTTAAATTAGATGGACACACTCAATCAAAGCAATAATCACATAGGTGGAAAAGGCTCTTGCATTTTCCCAGAAACCTCCCTGAGCTTGTACTTTATCCCAGATGATTCTTGTGGAGGTCATTTGTGAAGGACAACCATGAGAATATCTATGCAAGGGGCTAGAGAGAGTTTCAGCAGTAAAGTGCAGGGGCTACATATCAGAAGACCCTAGTATTATTCCCAGCACCCATGTTAGGTGGCTCACAACTACCTGCAACTCTGGAGGATTCAGTGCCTCTTACCTCTGTGAGCACCTGCACTTACGGACACCACACACATACACACCACTAAAAAAATAAAAATCAGCTAGGATGGTGGAACATGCCTTTAGTCCTATCACTTGGGAGGCATGGGTAGGCAGATCTCTGAGTTTGACATCACTCTGCCAAGACGGCTAGGGCTACATTTGAGAGACCCTGACTTAAATAAATAAGCAGAAATCTTAAAAGTCAACATAGAAAAGCTATGGATGTCTACTGCCTTACTTTCCTAAAGGTTGACTAAGAAAGAAATAAGATGAGCTGGAGAGATAGCTCAGTGGTTAAGAGCACTGGCTGTTCTTCCAGAGGACCCGGGTTCAATTCCCAGAACCCACATGGCACCTCATAACAGTCTGTAACTCCAGTTCCAGGGTACCTGATACCCTTATATAGGCAAAACACTAATGCACATGAATTGAAAGAGAGAAAAAAAGAAAAAGGAAGGAAGGAAAGGCTGAAGATACTCAGTTGCTGAAAGAATGCTCATCTAGCATCAACAAAGCCCTGGATTTGATCCCTAGCTCCAAATAGTCTGGGTATGGTAGCAAATGTCTCTAACTGCAGCACTCAAAAGGTAGGACAGGTAGGTAATTAGTTTAAGGCCATCCGTGGCTACATGGTGACTTTGAGATTAGCCTAGTATACACAAACCTCTCTGCCTAGAATAACAATAAAAGTAAGAAGGGATAATGGTATATAAGTATATAAGCCTTCTAAAGGAGCTGTGTTTTAAAGGAATGGTAAGGATATTGATCACTCAACAGATTTAATGAGCACTTGGTCCACAAGTTCTGCTAGGTACCAGGAAATACATGGGTGACAGATGCTTAGAATAACACAGAGCAGTAGGGCACGAATAATACAGGGATCAGAGAATTTGGGCTGTGACTTTCACCTCTCAGATTAAGCAAGTTTACCTAGCAGTCTAACAAGAGTCTAAGTGGCTAGAGGTAGTACTAAAATATTTAATTTCCAAACTAAGAAATAGCACTATCATACACCACAAAATAGCAAGAGTCAGAAGAATTCCATTTTTCATCTATGTTAGTTGGAAATATGAAAGACTTTATACTGTTTTATTGCCTGATCACAGAATATAACAGTTATCATCCATGTCTAGATTTTAGAAGAACTAAATTTAAAAACTTTTGTCTTTGAAGAAAAGTTCCCCTAAACATGTATATTTACTTTCTCCACACATAGTTGTTTTATTTATTTATTTATTTATTCATTATTCCTTTGAGAGAATTCTGAGTTGCTAACCAAGTATTTCTCTTTTACTTTTTGGTTTTTTGAGACAGGGTTTCTCTGTGGAACCTTGGTTGTCTTGAAACTCTAGTCTGTTTAGACCAGGTTGGCTTTCAACTGACAGGGATCTGTTTGTCTCTGCTTCCCCAAGAGCTGGGATTAAAGGCATGAGCCACCACCGCCTAGCTCAAATAGTTCTTTCTAATAAAATATATACTTTGATATTCCTAAACCTCAAAGATGAAGAGGCCAAAAGTTTGTCACTTACCCACACACATTTTGACATCATTCACTGTGAAGTCTGGATCTGGCATCCTAAGAAATAAACACCAGTAAATAGGAAGCACTACTTCTCTAATCAGTATGGACCTGTTCTTAAAAGAATGGAGAACTCTACAAAAATCTTCATGTTTAGCTTTAAACGCTTTTAAATATAAATGAATATATATCTATATAGAAAGAAAAACCAAAATCTAAGAGTGACAGAGTCAAGAGACTTAAGCCTCTTTAAGCTCATCTACACTTTTCATTTCTAGGTATATGAATTACTTTTCAAACAAGAGACATACTTCACAAAGCAACTGGTAAGTTACTTTGAATTACCTACTGCTCTGGGTTCTCAACATTGCCACTGTCTGAATTCCTGGGTTTAACAGTCATTTTGTAGTCATCTCAGGTCAACACCAGAGCACTTACTTTATTCCAAGTCCATCAGAATTCTTGAAAATCAGAGGGTCTCTCAAGCCACCCCGCTGGATATACTCTACATTAAAATCTGAAAGCATATGGGGGAAAAACATTAGAGAGGAATCACTGAAAAAAGGAAAAAGATTGTGAAAGAATTTTTTTGTTGTTTGATTTTTTGAGAGAGGGTTTCTCTGTGTAACAGTCCTGGCTGTCCTGGAACTTGCTTTGCAGACCAGGCTGCCTCTGACTACCAAGTGCTGGGATTAACGGCATGTACCATCACATCCAGTTTATAAGAGAAATTTTAGCCAAGCAGTGGTGGCACATGCCTTTAATCTTAGTGCTTTAGAGACAGGCGGATCTCTGTGAGTTTGAGGCCAGCCTGGTCTTCAGGACGGGCTCCAAACCTACAGAAAAACAAAAAGAAGGGGAAAAAATTTTAGGTAAAAAAACATATTGATGGTGTTTGTTACTCTGTGCACATAGTTAAGTTTATACAACTTCTTTGTGTTTCTAAGAAGCATCTTTTAGGAAATATGGAAAGCACACTAGAAATCAGGGTTTGAGAGTAATATTCATTTGAATGAGAGAATGACACTGCATAAGCCCTAATTAGAAATTATCAATGTCTCTTAACAGCTAAAAGTTTGAATGTTATATATCCAATATATTTTTGCTAAAGATCAAAGCTACACCACATATGAGGAATTCCACCTCATAAAGGGGTTTCATTGTACTTTTCTCCCTCTCACCAAGGCTTCATGTAAACCAAGCTGGCTTTTAAACACTCCTGATTCTCCTGTCTCTACATCCCAAGTGTTAGGATTATAAGCATGTGCTACCACGTCTATACTATTTTTAATTAAATGCAAGCCAAAAAAAAAAAAAAGAGAGAGAGAGAAAAGAGAAAGGCCTTGTCCCCAATAGCATTTTTATTTTAGTAAAAGACTACTTCAGCCAGGTGGTGGTGGCACATGCCTTTAATCCCAGCACTCAAGAGGCAGAGGCAGGCAGATCTCTGTTGACTTCAGGGCCAGCCTGGTCTACAAGAGCTAGTTCCAGGACAGGCTCTAAAGCTACACAGAGAAACCCTGTCTCGAGAAAAAAAAAAAAAGAGAGAGACTACTTCAAATCTAGCAGAGAATGAGCATATCCTCAAAAGGCAGTATTTTTAAAGTTGTACAGATGTTGAACCCACAGTTCTCAGAGTCAATGTTCCCATCAAGGGGCTCTGGATCTGAACCAAAAAGATACCGACCTTTTCCCTCCATAAAAGTAACAAAATTGGCATTGTATTTGTTAGTGTGGAGCTTCTCTTCCAAGTCAAAAGTTCTTTTTCCTTCAATTTCATCATCTGAAATGCCATCATCTTCATAGCGACGTCGCATGGTACCACGCTGTTAAAGGAAGGATACAAAGATGAAATCATATACTTTTCCTTCTTTACCAAGCAGTCACTGCTCCCTAGATGTTCCAGTTTTAGTTGTTAGTTTAAATCATCTACTTTCCTTTCTCCAAGCTCAAGATTAATTGATATTCTCAGAATGCACAAAATAGAACAAGGTTTTAAACAGCCACTGGGCTTCCAACCTGTGAAATTTACGTTCTATTTTAAGACAGTATTTCTCTGTGTAGTCCAGTCTATCCTGAACTCACTCTGTAATCCATGGTGGTCTCAAACTCAGAGGTCAGCCTCCCTCTGCCTGAGATCAAAGGCGTGTGCCACCACATTCAGTTGAATTTTATTTCTGCTATCTCTTTAAGCCTAAAGAAATAGATTCACAATAAAAAAAAACAACCAATTCAGACCTAATAAGTATCTATCATGGCTTTTGAGAGTGTGAACATTTAAAGACATTCAAATAACGGCTGCAGAGATGACTCAATGCTTAGTTGCATACTACTTTCAGAGGACATTAATTCAGTTTCTACTACCTATGTCTGACAGCTCAATTCCAGCTTCAGAGGATCTAATGCCTGTTTGTCTGTCCTCATTTACTAGCACTCACATGCACAAATTCATATGCAGACACACAAACCTCCATAAAAATAAATGAATACATGATTTAAAACACATTAAAATATACAGACAAAATTTTTCACTGACAAGAAATTTATCTAAAATTAAATTTTTAAAACAATCTAATTAGGGGCTCAGCAGTTAAGAGCAATCACTGTTTTTTTTTGCAGAGGATACAAACTCAGTTCCCAGCACCCCCACAGGGAGCTAACAACTACCTGTAACTCTAGCTCCAGGGTATTCTAATGGCACGTGCCGAAACGCATGCACATATACACCTAATTAAAAATAGAACCTTTTGCCTGGTGGTGTTGGTGCATGCCTTTAACCCAACAGGCAGTTCAATCGGCAGACAGCTCTCTGTGAATATGAGGTCAGCCTGATCTACAAAGCGAATTCTAGAACAGCCAGAGCTGTTACACAGAGAAACTCTGTTATGAGAAAAACAACCAAAAAAACCAAACAATCCCTGAGATTTGTGAAATTTTATGTTCAGAAGTAGAAGCCTTAGAAGAAAATGACGTAAGATCAAGATCTGCATTTAAAATATACCTCCAAACCCACATACTCCTATACCTCTCACCTCTAATCAAGGTTCTAGCCAAGCTCAGTCTCCTTCCAAGCATTTATGTCACCCAAAACAAAAAACCTATGGCTAAGTGAACCTAAGAACTTTTTAAATTTTTGTTTTGTCTCTGAAATAAGGTTTCATCTGGCTGGCCTACAACTCCTGGAACCTAAAATCCTAGATTCTGTCTCTTACTGTCAGTAAGATACTTAATAATGATGATAAAAAGATCACGAAATGGATTAAATGAGGGAACCAATGTAAAAAATAAAACATATAGAGGCTGGAGATGTGGTTCAGTTAGGAAAGTACTTGCCTAACATTATTGAAACAACTCATTCCATAAACTATTCATGAGCATAAAAATGAAAAACATGGGGGCTGGAGATAAGGCTCAGCGGTTAAGAGTAATGCCTGTTCTTTTCAAGGTTCTGAGTTCAATCCCCAGCAACCACATGGTGGCTCACAACCATCTGTAATGAGGTCTGGTGCCCCCTTCTGGCTTGCAGACATACACACAGACAAAATATTGTATACATAATAAATAATTTTTTTTTAAAAAAACCCCTGCTTTATGTGGTAGAATTGCTTAAGGAGAAGAGGTATACCTACCAAAAATGAAAAGGTTCAAACATTTTATAACCCACCTTTAAAGATAATTGATATATGCTTGGATATGCTGCTTGCTGTGAATCTCAGAAATTATTTCAGAAGTGATCACGCCTTTAATCCTAGCAGTCAGGAGGCAGAGGCAGGCGGATTGATGTGAGTTCAAGGACAGTTTCCAAGCCGGGCGGTGGTGGCCCAAGCATTTAATCCCAGCACTCGGGAGGCAGAGACAGGCGGATCTTTGTGAGTTTGAGGCCAGCCTGGTCTACAAGAGCTAGTTCCAGGACAGGCTCCAAAAGCTACAGAGAAACCCTGTCTCGAAAAAAACCAAAAAAAAAGGGACAGTTTCCAAAACTACAGAGAAACCATGTCTTGAAAAATCAAACAACAACAAAACAAACCAGGAAACAGTATAGGTAAGCACTATTTCTGGAAATTTTTATTACAGCTAAGTCTATCCATGTGTCACCATGTTAAATGCATTTCCAGGCTGGGTGTGACTCAAGGCTAGAGAGTTCCACTACCATGGGCATGGTCCTGAATTCCATCCTAAGCACACTTGGGGACAGAAAAAGCTTTTGTTACTACAAATCAGTGAAAAACACTGTAATGCAACACACTAATCTTCCTAGTCTATAACCTATGTAAAAATTACATACAATCTATAATCTACAGACTGAAAACTAAGCATTCAAGGAGTCAATTCAACTTATAATATCATCATGCTGTTACTACAGTAAGCACTGAATCTTTTCTGCCACTATCTCATCTACAGCCAATTCAGGCATAAAGAAAGGCAAATGAGAAGCCGGGCATTGGTGGAGCACGCCTTTAATCCTGGCACTCGGGAGGCAGAGGTAGGCGGATCTCTGGAGTAGTTCCAGGACAGGCTCCAAAGCCACAAAGAAACTGCCTCCAAAAACCAACACCCCCCCCCAAAAAAAAGTAGCCGGGCGGTGGTGGCGCACGCCTTTAATCCCAGCACTTGGGAGGCAGAAGCAGGTGGATCTTTCTGAGTTCGAGACCAGCCTGGTCTACAAGAGCTAGTTCCAGCGCAGGCTCCAAAGCCACAGAGAAACCCTGTCTCGAAAACCAAAGAAAAAGAAAAAGAAAAAGGCAGGCAAATGAGGTCATCCCAACCACCAGCTACAGATACAGGTATTCGTTCCCTCCTCCAAACAGATCACTATAAAGCTCATTCCATACATGAAGCTGCCTCACCAGCAAACTGGTCAACTATTCATTTTGGAGTTGACATTAGGATTACAGTTTCCATCCTGATCTTACAGAATTTCCTGGGTCAAAGCAACAATTAAGTAAGGGCTAGGCATGACAGAACATGTGAATAATCAACCCCCAGCCTTTTGTAGAGAAAGCATATCAAGTTTGAGGACAGCCTGGGCAACATGGTACTAGGATAGCCAGATATACATAGCAAGACCCCTGCTGTCTCCTCCTCCTTTTTTTTTTTTTTTAAGGTAACATTTAAATAGTGGCTCAAGTAAGTTGTAGATCTGTTGCTCTTGTCAGAAATAAGTAGGCCCATATCAGGAGAAAACTGCAACAAACAGAAACTGCACGTAGTCAAAGGCAAAGCCTGTCGTCACCAGCAGCTGAATCTTCCTTCACACATAGCTTGGGCATAATTTATGATACCCAGAGAACTCAACAGCAATCTCCCTTTGAAGCTAACAAAGCACATTCTAAGCCGGGCGGTGGTGGCGCACGCCTTTAATCCCAGCACTCGGGAGGCAGAGGCAGGCGGATCTTTGTGAGTTCGAGACCAGCCTGGTCTACAAGAGCTAGTTCCAACGCAGGCTCCAAAGCCACAGAGACACCCTGTCTCAAAAAACCAAAAAAAAAAAAAAGCACATTCTACTCATGGAAAAAGGCTGATAAAAACCTGAGAAAAGACAGTGAAACAGGACTATAGTTAGCAATACACCACAGAGGCAAACATTTGTTATGTGGACAATTCAACAGTATCTGGCACACTCACACTGTAATGCAACCACCATCACCACCCACATCCAGTTTCTCATGCACAACACGGTAGTGCAAACCTATAATGGTGGTAAAGCCACAGCACTGGAACTCAAAACTTGAATCCAGCTGCGCTAAGTAGTGAGAATGTCTCAAAAACCTAAAAATATTTATATCACCCCACATTAAAAAATTGTACTAACACGTATGTTTTCACTTTCATTTTATTATTTATTTAGTTTTTTTCAAGACAGGGTTTCTCGGTATAACAGCCCTAGCTGTCCTGGAACTCGCTCTGCAGACCAGGCTGCCCTTGGAACCACAAAGATCTGCCTGTCTCTGCCTCCCGAGTGCTGGGATTAAAGTTATGCGCTACTACTGCCCAGCCGATCTTTTTATTTTTATATTGTGTGTATGTGCAGGAACATATTGCACAGCATGAGAACGAGAGAGAAAGAGTGAGAGTGAGTGTGTGCGCATGCATGTGTGTGCACCTGTCATTGAATTTATGGAAGTCAGAGGACAACTTGCAAAATTGGTTTCTTCTTCTGTCCTATAGGTTTCCAGGATGGAATTCAGGTGGTCAGGCTTGGCAGCATGTTCCTTTAAGTGTTGAACCATCTTACCAGTCCCTCATAGTTCCTCTTCTGATAACATAACCTAAAATGCACCATGTTCAACCCTTAAGATAAACACATACTCAAAACTGACTTCAATGAAGGAGAGGGGCACGTTCTATGAGAATAAAAATACATTTTTCATCTCTGTCTCTTCTGGACTCAACTTTCAATTTAAAAGGGAACTATCCAGAAAATGCTGAGCTCTTCAATGAGGAAATGAGAATGTGTAAAGTAATTATCACCCATGCAACGACAGTCTACTGATCTTTGGCAAATAGGCAAAGGAAATTCAATACAGAAAGGCCAGTGTTTTCAACAAATAGTGCAAGAAAAATTCAAAATTCACATAAAAACAAATAAACATACACTAACTGTATGTTATCTGGAAACAATGGTTCATAAACCTAAATGTGTACTATAAAAATATACAACTTTTAGCCAGGCTTAGGTGGCACATGTCTCTAACCCCAGCACTCAGGGAGGCAGAGGCAGGCGGATCTGTGAGTACGAGGCCAGATTAGCCAACAGAGCAAGTTCCTGGACAGCCAGAGATACACATAGAAGCCACGTCTCGAAAAACTAATAAACAAACAATAGGGACTTTTAAAAGATAATATAGGAGAAAACCTATGTTTGGCAGTGAGGAATTTGGGTTTTATTTGTGAGACAAGGTATCCCGTAACCCAAACTGTCTCACACTTGTTTTGTATCTGTCTAAGGGTCATCTTGAACTCCTGATTCTTCTGTCTCTACCTCCTTCTGTGCTCTAATTACAGATGTGTACCACCATTTCTTTTTTTCAAGACAGTGTTTCTCTGCAGCTTTGGAGACTGTCCTGGCACTCACTTGGTAGACCAGGCTGGCCTCAAACTCACAGAGATCCACCTGTCTCTGCCTCTCAAGTGCTGGGATTAAAGGTGTGCACCACCACCATACTTTTAATTCCAATACTTGGAAAGCAAAAGGAAGTGTATTTTAGTGAGTTAGAGGCCACCCTGGTCTACAGAGGAAACTCAAGGCCATTCAGAACTACATGAGCCCCTTTGTCTAGAAGGGAGGGAGGGAGGAAGAAATGAAGGAAAAGAAAAAATATAGATTTAAAAAGACCCATAGTTGATGATAGAGACAGGAAGGGGAATGCGTAACAGATTTTTAGGGAGTGAAACTACTCTGTATTGTACTATCGAAATACATTTGTCAAAAGCCACAGAACTATACAACAGAGTGAATACTTACTGTGAACTTGAGTTAGTAATTTGTTAGCAGCGTTGGGGAGATAGTTCAGCTGGTAAAATGTGTACTACTTAATGAAGACTGAAGTCAAGAATACACAGAGAGATAGGCAGAGTGGTGTAAACTTGTAATTTCAGCAACATGTAAGTCAGTGACAGGTGGATTCCTGGAGCTATTCACCTAGTCAGTCCAGGCCAGTGAGGAACTCTTGTCTCAAATAACAAAATGGATGGTCCCTGAAGAGTAACAACCAGGAGAAATTTCTGACCTCTACACATAAGCATATACAAACCCACATTAATGGGAACACATACACACATACACAGTTATCCTTATTGACTCATTGATTCTAACACACATACCACACTAACACAAGAATGTTACTAGGGAAAACAGAGTGGAAAAATTGTACTTCCTACTCCATTATTCAACATACCTATAATTCCAGCATTTAGAAGCTAAAGCAGGAAGATTAAGAGTTCAAAGCCAGAGGCTGGCATCTAGAGGACCTGGGTTCAAATCCCAGCACCTACATGCCAGTTAACAATTGTCTATAACTCCAATTCCAGGAAATGTGACACCCTCTTCTGGCCTCCTCAGGTATCATATATGCACAATATATAGATACGTAAAAGCAAGCAAAATAGCCATAAATATAAAAATTTTTTAAATTAAAAAAAATAAGTTACACTAAAAATAATAAAACAATTTGAGGGCTTGAGGAAATGACTCAATGGTATACCAACTTGCATACCATGCACAAGGCCCTTAGTTCCATTCCAAACAACACAGAAAATAGTTTATTAATTTGAAAAAGGCAATGCCACCAGATGGTGGTGTATCTTTAATCCCAGCACTTGGAGGCAGAGCCAGACT
>JAQHUG010000205.1:3002445-3021668 GCA_028555095.1 Dicrostonyx torquatus | reverse complement strand
GTTTCACACGCCTTTAATCCCAACACACACAGGAGGCAGAGGTAGGTGGATCTCTGTGGGTTCAAGGCCAGACTGCTCTACAAATCCAGTTCTAAAACAGCCAGAGCAGTTACACAGGGAATCTTGTCTCATTAAAAAAAAAAAAAAAGTTACCAGGTGGAAACTTGAGAAATGGCTCAGTGGTTAAAGGGGGTTGTTGCTGCTTTGCTGAGGACCTGAGTTTGGTCCCCACAACATGGTAGCTTACAGTCATCTGTAACTGTAGTTCCAGGTGACCCAGAACATTAAGCATGGACAAAGTGCACTTACAAACATGCAGACAAACATTCACATACATAAATAAAGACAAAGACTTTCAGTCATGTTATGAGACTACCTCAAAAATTTAATAAGTAAATAAAACCTAGAGAAATTTAATTTAAATTATTTTTCATTTTATGTGTATGAATGTTTTGTCTGCATATATATCTCTGCATAACATTTGTACTTTGTGTCTACAGAGGTCAGAAGGAACTAACTGGAGTGACAAATGGTTTTGAGACATTATGTGGGAACTAGGAACTGAACCCCAGGTCTTAGACAAAAGCAAAAGTGCTCTTAACTGCTAAACCATCTCTCCAGTCCCATTCTATAGAAATTTTAAGAGCTAAAATAATTAGAGACACTATACCATGATGTTCAAATTAGTTGCAAATAATTCAGTCAAAAGTAATATGCCAGGTGGTAGTGATGCACCCCTTTAATTCCAGTACTTGGGAGACAGTGGAAGGTGGATCTCTGCGAGTCTGAGGTTAGCCTGGTCCACAGAGTTCCAGAACAGGCTCCAAAGCTACAGAGAAACCCTGTCTTGAAAAACAAAACAAAACAAAAAACAAAAAAAGAAACAAAAAGAAAAACAAAACAAAAAGAAAAGAAAATAAAATATATAGTTAGTTAGGTGTGGTAATACATACCTTTAATCATACGACTTGGGAAGGAGACAGACTGAGGCATTTATCAACCACACAGGATAAGTACCTCCCTGACCCCTGATCTGAACAAACCACTGCAAAAGCTGCAACTGGAGAGATGTGAGCAACAGAAATATTTTAAACTATTCTTTGTTTTTCAGTAAGAATTGTTTACAGATAAATTTTTCATTTTTTTTATGTGTATGAGTGCTTCATTGCATGTATGTCTGTACACCATGTGTGTGCCAGGTACCCTGCCAGAAGGCAGCTCCAGATGCCCTGGAAACATAGTTACAGGTGGTTGTGAGCCACTGAGTGGGTCCTCTGCAAGAGCAGTCAAGAGCTCTTAACTGCTGAGCCATCCCTGCAGCCTTTTGTTTTGCTTTGTTTTTCTAGACAGGGTTTCTCTCTGTAGCTCTGACTGTTCTGGAACTCCCTCTGTAGATGAGACCTTCCTCTGCATCCTGAGTGCTGAATTGTACTTTTTTTTTTTCAGTGAAGCAGAGAGGGGTTTATTTGAAGAGCTTAAAAAAGATTTAAGCACAAGAATTAACAGAGTGTTTAGTTTGGGTATAGGCATCTCAGAACAGTTGTTTGATTATGCTATTAACTTACCCCACACACACACCATTTTTTTTCTTTTGATTAAAAACCAGAAGTGGAGATGGCTCAATGGCTAAAGCTAGCTGTGTAATCATGAGGACCAGTTGGATTGCAGCAATGACCCAACAGACTGGGTATCATACAGAGGTTAAAGCGACAGGACAGACCGGGTATCATGCATAGGACAGGAAGATCCCTAAGATTTTGCTGACTAGTCTAGAAATGCAAACCTCGGTCCTGAGTTCAATTCTCAGCAACCACATGGTGAGTTCCAGGACAGCCAAGGCTATACAGAGAATGGTTGTCTTGAAAAACCAGGGAGGGGAGAATAATAAAGAAAAAAAGAGGATACCTCTTCTGGCCTCCATGTATCCCTACACACAGGTGCACACTCATAAAGACCCTACCTTTTGCGTTCATGTTAAAAGATATCCGCTAAGTCATTAGAAAGCTTTTAAGATGGTAACTATTCCAGAATTTGGGTGGGTTGGGGAATTTAAACTTTATTTTATGCATATAGATTGTCTGCATGTATCTGTACACCAGAAAGAGGGCATTAGATCTCATGAGACTACAGTTCTAAGATGGTTGCAAGTAATGGTGTGGTTGCTGGGAATTTAACTTAGGACCTTTGGAAGAGCAGCCTGTTCTCTTAACCTCTGAACCATCTCTCCATTCCCAGGTTGGGGGATTTAAGACAAGTTCTCATTATGCTTGTCTAAACTGACTATGTAACCAAGAATGGTCTTGGAATTCCTGATCCTCCTCCTTTAGCTACTTGAGTGCTGGAGTTATAGGCTCATGCCCAGACTACAATGCCAAATCTTGATTGAGTGGTAGTTACACAGGTATTTGGGTTTTTTTTTGATTATTTACTGAACTATACGACATTTCATGTCCTTTTTCTATGTATGGTACTTCATCCAAACTAAGATTCAGAAGCCAAAGGGACTATTACATGCCTAAGCCAGTGCTTAGAAAGTCATTCAAACAGCCCAAGGAATGCCAAGAAAAGGTATTTATGAAAGAACAGATAGATAAACATATGCAAAGTATCCAGTGCTACCTATGAAATAAAAGTACCTAGAAGTGATTTAAAAATATTTTAAATGAAATGGAAAATGTAGATGAAAGCAGTTTTTCATAGGATGGCATTTGAGCTGGTGATGAAAGAAACTTTTTAAAAAATATTTATTTATTTATTATGTATACAATATTCTGTCTGTGTGTATGCCTGAAGGCCGGAAGAGGGCACCAGACCTCATTACAGATGGTTGTGAGCCACCATGTGGTTGCTGGGAATTGAACTCAGGGCAATTGGAAGAGCAGGCAATGCTCTTAACCACTGAGCCATCTCTCCAGCCCAAAAGAAACTTTTTAAGTACCTTTAAAATTTTCCATAGGAGGTTTTCAGAATTTGGAAAAGGAAAAAAAAAATCTATGAAAAGGGAAGATGTCTATTTTTTGGATGTCTATTTTTTATGCATATGTATGTCTGTGTGGTTATGTGCTCATCAGTATGCAGAGGGGTTGTGGCATCCATGAGCTCATCAGACTTTACCCTCACCCCTACACCACCCACAGGCACACCCCACAAAGATGTAGTTATAGCCTCATCTATTGTGCTGGGAACTTAACTTAGGTTCTCTACAATAGCAGTAAATGCTCTTAACAACTGAACAACTCTCCAGCCAAGGCTCCTATTCATACACAGGATAGATAGATAGTTTCTGAGATCTAAACCATCAACATGCTGCAGTTATTCACAGTACCCAAGACATGGAAGCAGCCGAAGTTATCTATCAACACATGAACAGACAAGAAAATAAGACATATAAACATCTCTTTCAGCTATAAAACAATAAAATTATAATACTGAAAGGAAAAAGAAAATAGGCTCAGAAAGACAAAAATCTCATATTTTCTCTCATTCCTGGGATTTAATATTTAAATCAGAAGATAAAACAGATGGCATAAAAGTAGAAAGACAACCAGGTGCACACCTTTGTCCTTTAATCCCAGCACTTGGGAGGTAGAGGCAGGTGCATCTCTGTGAGTTCCAGCATAGCCAGGACTGTTATGCTATGCAGAGAAACCCTGTTTTAAAATATCATAAAAAAAAAAGAGCAAGTAAACATATCTTGAAAAGATATGAGCAAGTACATGCATGAAAATGTCACAAGGAAAGTCACTTCTTTACGTAAAACAAAAAATAATAAAGAGGGATGGACATGGTGATTCATGTTTTAATTCCAGCACCTAGAAGGTAGAGGAAGGCCGATCTCTGAGTTCATGACCAGCCTGGTTAACAGAAAAGTTCCCGAAACAGCCAAGGCTAAACAAAAAAGCCTGTCTTAGCTAGGCGGGGTGGAGCATGCCTTTAATCCCAGAACTCAGGAGGCAGAGGCAGGTGGATCTTTGTGAGTTCAAAGGCCAGCCTGGTCTACAAGAGCTGGTTCCAGGACAGGCTCCAAAGCCACAGAGAAACTCTGCCTCACAAAACAAAACAAACAAAAATCTGTCTCAAACAACAAAAACAAATAATAATAAAAATAATAAAAAGCACAAAGTAAAATAATAAAACCAACAAAACCACTTGACTTAAAATTTTTTTGAGTCAGGGTTTCACATAGCCCAGGCTGGTCTTGAAATCACTATTTAGCCAAGGATACCCTTGAACTCCTGCTCCTATGGCTTACAGGGTGTATTACATGCCCTGTTCCAAAACTTTTGAGATTTGTATTGCTATAAACATCAGGCTGGCCTCACAAGGAACTCAGGTACTGAGGCTTGGTGGCAAGTACCTGTTGAACCATCTAACTGGCTTTTGGTTTTTAAAATCGCCCCCTCTTCTTTTTTTCTCCCTCTTCATAGTATCTCCACAGACTCATATGGTCTAGATAGGCCATTGTCCTTTGGCCTCTACTTACTCCCAGGGGCTAGGACTATAAGTATGTGACATTATACCCAGCTATTTTCAATATGTGGTCCCTGACCCCATTATCTGTGAAATAGGTAGAAACAGAATGCTCAAATCTTGTGCTACACTTAATCAGAAGTTCTGGGAATGGGGATCCATCAAACTGGCTCAGGTTGCTTCCAGATGGTTCTTTTTTTTTAAATATAATTATAAATAAGTTATATTGCCTAAATATTTCCCTTTTTATAGAATTGTGCTAATAATATATTCAAAAAAGTCTCTACTTATGTCTGTGCTATCCTGGGTCAAACTGGAACTTTCAAGGACTCACTGTAGTAATGAACCAAGGAACTCCACAATGTGGCCCACAATTAGCTGTTAACTCCAGTTCCAGCATATCCAACACCCTCTTCTGGCCTCTACAAGCATATGGAGACAAAATACCACATACATTAAATATTTTTTAAAATGTTTATTGCAGGCAAGGCCAGGCAGTGGTCTACAGAGTGAGTTCCAGGATAGCCAAGGCTACACAGAGAAACTCTGTCTAGAAAAACAAAACAGAACAAAATAAAATGTTTATTAATGTAGAATTCAGGCAGGCATGGTGGCTCATGCACTGATCCCAGCATCAATGAAGTTAAAACAGGAAAATTACCATGAGTTTTTTTTTTTTTTTTTTTGGTTTTTCGAGACAGGGTTTCTCTGTGGCTTTGGAGCCTGCGCTGGAACTAGCTCTTGTAGACCAGGCTGGTCTCGAACTCACAAAGATCCGCCTGCCTCTGCCTCCCGAGTGCTGGGATTAAATGCGTGCGCCACCACCACCCGGCGAGCTCTTATTTTAAGACTGAAAAAAGGCAATTAGGTGTGGTGGTGCTGCGTGCCTTTAATCCCAGAATTCCTGGGAGCTGGAGAGGAACGCAGTGGTTAAGAACACTGTTCTGGCAGATGACCTTAGGCTGTTTATCAGCACCCATATTGAGTGGCTCACAAGCACCTGTAACTTCAGCTCCAGAGGGACTTGACAGCTCTGGATGATGGCCTCATCTATGGGCTCCTGAACTTACAAGCACATATACATAATTAAAAATAAATTTTCTAAAAACCCAGGTGGCTGGTTTGAGATAGGTCTCACTATCGAGCTTGACTATCCTGGAACTCTATGTAAACTAAGGGGGCCTCAAACTCATAGAGATCTACCTGTTTCTGCCTCTGCTCCCCAGTGCTGAGACAAAAGATATGTACCACCACACTTGGTTTAAAATGCCAATTCTTGTCAATTTACCAAACATGTAACACTTCATTATGTTCTTTTATATCTGTTAAAAAATAAGGGTTGGGAGCCAGGCGGTGGTGGCGCATGCCTTTAGTCCCAGCACTAGAGGCAGGCAGATCTTTGTGAGTTCAAGGTCACCTGGTCTACAAGAGCTAGTTCCAGGACAGGCTCCAAGGCACAGAGAAACCCTGTCTCAAAAAACCAAAAGGGTTGGAGAGATGGCTCAGCAGTTAAGAGCACTGGCTGTTATTCCAGAGGTCCTGAGTTCAGTTCCCAGCAATCACAAGGTGGCTCAGAACCATCTGTAATAAAATCTGGTGCCCAACTCCAGCATTCAGGTATACATGCTAGCAGAACAAATAAATTAATTTAAAAAAAAAAAAAACTTAATAGGAAGCTCTGACCCGGGGTAAGACACTTCATAGGACTGGAGAGGAGAGACAGCTTGCTTAGTAAAGTGTGAGGAAGCAGAGGAAGACCTGAGTGAATGTACAGAAACAGGTAAGTCCTGAGTGAATGTATATTCTTGACATGGCAAGAATCCAATGCCTCAGATCCATGGAAAACAAAGCTCCTCTCCGCTCCCCATTAAGGCTCAGAGGGATGATAAAGTCTTCCTCTGATCAAGTTTGAATGCTGCAAAAACTAAAAAACTCAGTTCCTTCCTCCAAAGTTTATAGTCCTAAGACTGCTTCACCTATAGACATCTCTTACTAAGACTGGTTAACTCACCCTGTTCTGTTCATAATAAAAGTGCTAAGGTTCTGGGTTGCTGCGTAGTTGGTGCCACTCCATCATAGCCCACCTGACTACAGTTGTTCTGTACAAGTGTCTGTCCTTTATTACCTGGTAGTTCCAGTCAGGGTTCCAGGACCCAAGGCATACTGGTATTATTGGTGGTCAACAGTGCTTGTTGCTCCCTTAGCAGACTTGAGTTCATTTCCTAGTATAGCTCACAAGCACTTTAATCCAGCACCAGGGGATCTAATACCTCTCCTTTCCTGGCCTCTGAAAGCACATGCTCCCATGCATACACACACAAATAAATATTAAAATAAATCTTAAAAATAGTATGTTGGGGGCTAGAGTGATGGCTCAGAGGTTAAGAGCACTGGCTATTCTTCCAGAGGTCCTGAGTTAAATTCCCAGAAACCACATGGTGGCTCACAACCATCTATAATGAGTTCTGGTGCCCTCTTCTGGTGCACAGGCAGAACACTGTATACTTAGTAAATAAATAAATCTTAAAAAAAAAAAAAAAAAAAGCTTAGCTGGGCTTGGTGGCACACCCCTTTAATCCCAGCACTCGGAGGCAGAGGCAGGCAGATGGATGACAGCCTGGCTCACAAAGTTAGTTCCAAGGCAGCCAGTGCTGTTACACAGAGAAGCCTTGTCATGAAAAACCCATAAATAAATAAAATAAAGTAAAATGCTTACGGGGAATAGTGATACACACTTTTAATCCCAACGCTGGGGTTGCAGAGACAGGTGGCTCTCTGCAATTTCAAGGCCAGCCTGGTCTACATAGTAAGCTCCACGACACCCATAACTACGTAGTGAGGTTTTGTCTTGAAAAAAAATTAAGATAAAATGGTAGTAAAATGAAATGCTTTCCAGAGAAAAAGTTGACTAAGCATAAAAGATAATCCCATAGCAGTCCATATACAAATTCAAATAGTCTTTGCACAATTAGAAGAATTTTTTCAGGTAGGACAAGTGTTTAAGGATTAAATTACTATTAAACTGACGTTGTTTTCTCCTTAAAAGTACAAAGGAAAGATCTTGGCAGACTAACATTCAGTTCTATGAGACCAAAAGACTGCCAAATTAATGTCTTCAGGATGTCTTGCACTTCAGTCATGCCTGCTGCTACCCAGGAAAACCATTTTCCAGTTATCAAGGAACCAGGGTAAACCAAACTAATTATTACAGTAAACTGGAGAACATAGTAACAGAGCACAAGCAACTCAATGGTTCAAGGAACATAGTCTCTGTCTTTCTTTAATGACCAGAAATGAAGCAAAAAGACATAACAAATTATTATTCCTTGGCACTTCCCTTCCCTTTGACTCTTTCCTGACCACCTCTCTCTTGATAATTATAGCACTACCACCAGTACTTTACCCCAGAACAGATAAATTGTGTTACATTCTAGTTTGTTCTTGGTGTACTCAGTTAACCAAGTCAGTAATATGAGAGTTTCAATGATATAATGGTACCACACTATGTATATGCCATGAAAAACAATCATGAGCCAGGTGGTGGTGGCGCACGCCTTTAATCCCAGCACTGGAGAGGCAGAGGCAGGCGGATCTTTGTGAGCTCGAGACCAGCCTGGTCTACAAGAGCTAGTTCCAGCGCAGGCTTCAAAGCCTCGGGGGGGAAAAAAAAAACAAAACAATCATGCTTGGCTGCAAAACATACTACAGATAAAACTAAATTTTCCATCTTATATTCAGTTAGATATCATGAGTCACAGGAAAAATGAGGATCCAAGAGGTTTCCTTCAATATACAATTACTGAAAATCGACTTTAGAGAATAAAACTGGGCCTAGCGTTAGTGGCACACACTTTTAAACCCAGTACTTAGGAGATAGAGGCAGATGGATCTCTGTGAGTTCAAGGCCAGTCTGGTCTACAATGTGAGTTCCAGGACAGCCAGGGCTACACAGAGAAACCCTGTATCAGAAAACAAACGAACAAAAGTTAAAAAAGGGTGCCCTATCTTAAAGAATGTACTACACTAAAAGCCACAAAGTCACATCTACACCTCCTTTACATTCATTCTCAAAACATCTAATAAACGAAAAGCCTAGGATTTCTCTAAGTATTTTTCTAATCATTCCCTTTAATTCTCCCATCAGCTCTCAATAATCCCATACCAACATACTACTTGAATCACCACAGTGTCCTAACTGGTCACAAATCATTCCTGCACTCTCCCTGGGTTTGTCTAAGGATAGCAATTCCAATCCTTTCTGCAATTCAGTCACAGATATTGTAATCTAAACATACTACCACCCTGTTGAGTCTCTGTCTTCCCAGCACATTCATAATATTTTGTCAATATTCTAACTTCTTCACTTACATAGTTATACTGACTTTTTTGGTTAGTGTTTTAATTGCTTGAGAGGTCTCTCAAAAAGTCAAATCCTGCGGGGTGGTGATAGCGCACACCTTTAATCCCACCACTTAGGAGGCAGAGGCAGGCGGATCTCTGAGTTCAAGACCAATCTGGTCTACAGAGTGAGTTCCAAGATAGGCTCCAAAGCTACACAGAAAAACTCCATCTCAAAAAACAAAGAAGCAAGCACATAATCAAGCAAACAAACAAAAAGCATAAAAAAGTATCACCAACAAAGCTGAACAGTTTAGTAGACTTTAACTAGACTGTCAACTTTGAATCCTAGCTCTGTCCCTTCTTAGCTAGGTAACTACCCCAGGACAAATTACTTAAGGCATTATGCTTGTTTCCAAATCTACAAAGGGAATTATAGAATCCACCTTTGCTGGGCAATCGTGGTGCACACCTTCAATGCGTAGGAGGGTGAGGGAGGATGCACGCAGGCCTCTTTAGTTTGAGGCCAGCCTGATCTACAGAGCGACAACACAGAGAAATACTTTTGTTTTGTTTTTTTCGAGACAGGTTTTCTCTGTTTATAAAAGGCCTGGCTGTCCTGGAACTTGTTTTGTAGACCAAGCTATCCTCAAACTCAGAGATTCCCCTTCCTCTGCCTCCTGAATGCTGGGATTAAAGGCATGTGCTACCACTGCCTGGCTGGAGAAATCTTGTCTTAAAAAAAAAACAAAAACCAACCAAACAAATTCACCTTAAAGGTTGTTGAAAAACAAATTAGCAAATGGTTTTGCATCACTTAAAGACAGAGATACACTCTTAAAATTGAATTATACTACAAATGCACCCTTATAACATCATAGAGCATACTTATACACATAGTATATTTGTCCTCAATGTCATTATGACACATCACTGTATTATATGGGAATAATAACAAAGATGTCTGTACATGGTCAACACAGACACATTCTGTTTTTAAGCGTTAGTGGATCATGGCTGGTTGAATTAGGAACTTAAAGGACCAACTGCACATTCAACTAGTATGTGCTATTATCCAGTAACAATGAGCTATTTTTCCTATTACAGTGTGATACTTCTATCTTTAACTCTTTAAGGACAAGGAAAAATTGGATCAGTATTTCCATTTTTTTACATTTATTTATTTATTGTGTGTGTACAGCATGTAGTATGTAGCATGTGCATGTAAGAGCCTTTGCAGATCTTAAGAGGGCATCAGACCACCTGGAACTAGAGTTACAAGGTGAGTCATCACCTTGTAAGTCATCATGGGGGTGGGGGTGGGGCGACTAGGAATTGAACCTTCATGTAAGTCTTAAAACTCACTTTAAAATATAGTATCTTGCTGGGTGGGGGTGGCACACGCCTCTAATCCCAGCACTAGGGAGGCAGAGGCAGGAGGATCTCTGTGAGTTCGAGTCCAGCCTGGTCTACAAGAGCTAGTTCCAGGACAGGCTCCAAAGCCACAAAGAAGCCCTGTCTCAAAAAATAAATAAATAAAAATAAAAAATAAAAAAATAGTATCTTACTTAAGACCCAGGTATAGTGTATGCAATCCAATACATGATGGAGGGAGAAGCAGGATCACTAGAAATTTGAGGTCAGTCTTACAAACCCTATTTCTTTTTAAAAAGACAAATGCTTAAAAAAAAGTGTGTGTGTGTATTAATTTTTAAAAGTTACATTATAAGGGCTTGGAGAGATGGCTCAGTTGGTAAAGTGCTTGCCCTGCAATCATTAGGACCTCAGTTTGATCTTCTGCAGTCTGGTAAAAGCATGGTGGATCATGCCTGTAATTCCAGCAATCAGAGGTAGAAGCAGAAGGATCGGTTCAAGGTCATCCTAAGACAACACAGGCTCTGTGAGACCCTATCTTCAAAAACAAAACAAAACAAAGGCACTAATGTGAAAACTGGCCAATAGATTTAGCCAAAATACCTTTTCTAAAGAATACAGTGAGAGCAGTAAAGGAAGACATAACATCTGGCCTCCATACTTACACTCCAGGTGAGCACAACAGCACAGATATGGGCATGGGCACACACAAAATAGACAAAGTGAAATGATCAAGGCCTCCACATGCAAGCATGTACATATACACAAGCACAAATGTACACATATACAAAAATACAACATATTATTTTACACGACACCGTGCAATAGCTCATTAATTAAGAAGAAATATGCTAGTAAGGGTGGCATGACACAGGAAAAAATTACCTTACATAATTAAAAAAAAAAAAACAAAAAAACTTACCAAGACCAAAGTCTCACAGAATCTCTAGATATCCTTACTTCAAGATTTCTCTACTTTGTTAAAAATGTGAGATGTTTTGTTTGATGAAAAGGTTTTTCCTTTTAAACACTAGACTCTAAGATCCTTTAGGTATCTATCAAAGAGTTCAACAATTCTATAAACTTGAAAAGTTAAATCCAGAGGCTAGAGAGATGGCTCAGCAGTTAAGACCACTTGTTCTTGAAGGAGACCCAAGATTAGTAATCCTGCACCCACACAATGGCTCACTAAAGTCTGTATTCCAATTAATTCCAAGGAATCCAGTGCCCTTTTCTGGCCTCTGTGGCATTTGCATGCAAGTGGTAACATACATACATACATGTAGATAGACATATACATAAAACAAATCTTTAAATTTATTTTAACTATATGATTTATAATTATAAATATTTGACTGGGTGTGGTGGCACATGCCTTTAATCCCAGCACCTGGGAGGCAGAGACAGGTATCCCTGAGTTCGAGGTCAGCCTGGTCTATAGAAATGTACAGCACAGTCAGGGCTACATAGAGAAATCCTATCAGGAAACAAACAAAACAAAAAAAAAGATTTTATCTATATATTACAGAAATATTTATTTATATAGATATCTAGATATATGTAAGAGAGAGATTTTTTTTTTCTCTGTATAGCCCTGGCTATCCTGAAAATCTTCTAGACCAAGGCTGGACTCTAACTCAGAGATCTACCTCTCTCTGCCTCACAAGCACTGGAATTAAAGGTGTGTGCCACCACCACCCAGAATAAAATCTTATAAATGGATATGGATTCAGGGATATAAGATAAATCCCTGAAATACAGCTGACCAGAATATATGCACGTTAGATATACTTGCTGATACATGTCAAATCATTAAAAATTAATTAGATATTTATGTGTTTTGTATGTCTGTGCATGTGTGTGCTTGGTACCAAGGTGGTCAGAAGAGGGTATCAGATCCTCTGGAACAGGAGTTAGTTACTAAACCAGGTCCTCTGCAAGAGCAACAGAGTGCTCTTTAGAGTGCTCTTAACCACTGAGCCATCTCTCTAGCCTTCCATACCAAATCTTTTTTTTTTTTTTTTTTAAAAAAACAAGCACATTAAAGGAAAAAGAAAAAAGAAAGCAGGCAAGGTAGTTCACACTTGAAATACCAGCATTCATGAGGTTGAGGCAGGAGGACTGCCACAAATTTCAGACCACCATAGGCTATAGTGTGAGAAAGTATCTCAAAAAAGCAAACAAAAGAAACCTGTAGCCTTTTCTCTAAGAGTGAAGATCACCAGAAAATGGATTAGGAAACTATTTACTTACTTTTCTTCCAAACAATCTAAATACAGAACCCAATAAAATCACATAAGTTCTTCAGTAATATTCTAAGCCTTTGAGTTCACCAGATCTCACATACAATTTTGTGGCTCTCCTACCCCACTCTACAAACTCAAATTCAAGTGTTTAAAATAACTGCATGGGGAATAATACTAACCAAGGTCTCTACGACTAAGGAGAGACAACTCCTAGACGCAGGCAGCAAAGAGATCCTGAGAGGAAAGCAGACTAAAAACACCCAAATGTACATACAACCTAATCCCTCCAAACTACAAGAGTTCTTTCAGTAACATGTCTCATAAATTCCTTCCAAAATATTATGACACAGAACTTAAGCAGCATCCAGTATTGCCCTCAATCAATCCCCTCAATAATCCTCCAAACTCACTTAAGTGTTAACTTATTAAAACAGTTAGCTTACCCCCCACAAAATCCATAGCTTATTAATGCCCTAACTGAAAACCTACAAAATTTAAATAGTCAACTAATATTAATTTATTGAATAAAACTATCCTTCCTTGGTTTGTTCCCAAAATTTACACTCTAATATAATGTATTCAATTAGATTTACAACAGTATTGCCACGTTAAGAATCTTCGTCTGGTTGCAATCCACAAAACCTTTTGATTTGTAGTTTGCAATGATTTCTATAAAAGTTTAGGTTGTAACTCCATTTCAAAACAGGATGAATTAAGGGTCTAACTACTTGACAAAAGAACCAGTAAGATATTATTATACCTTCACCCCTCCTCTGGTATATGGAAAAGCCACTTAAGTAATTACTTTCAAAAGAAGGGAGTTGATGATACTAACCAATCTCTGGCTGTACCGAATCCTTTCTTCTTCAGGTTCCATCTCTTACTCTTCTGATGAAAGGTACTGTAAAGAAACCACTCTGGGACTGCCTTCCTCTTCCTCCTTAGGAACCAAATTGCAAAGGAAATAAACAGATATAAGAACTCATTCTCAAACAAAGTTAAGAATTCTTTCATGAATTTGGAGCCTTTACCCTCATGGGCAATTGGTGCCACATCTTGTCAACATTAATCACATCACAACTATAGAACCTGGTCACACGTTTGTTTCTGCCCATAGGGTTGCAGTTAGCAAAACTTCCCGGCAACATTAGCAATAAATAGGTTAGACAGATTAGATAGACAGACAGAGGAAAAGCCTAAGGACTTACCCCCCCCCAATTTTTTTGAAATGGGGTCTCTCTACATAGCCTGGCTGTCTTAGAACTCACTATGTAAAAACCAGGCTTGCCTCAAACTCAAACGAGATCAGACTGCCTCTGCTTCTGGAGTGCTGGGATCAAAGGCGCATGCCACCAAACCCAGCAAGGACTTTTATTTCTAAAGACTGACCAGTTGGAAGTACGCGCAAAACTAATCCAGATGCTAAACAAATGAGTTCTCAAACAAGTAATGAAAAACTATCAGCAAGAAGGGCAGATTACTTTCATAAAAAGAGGTTAAGAAAAAATAGTTTTTTACAGAAAGACTCCAAACCAATGCCCCATATCCTTCTAGTAAGACTGCGCACAATTGTTGACTTCCCAGAACTACCCTCCACAACACAAGGTGTACAACTCGGAAACAAATTTGAGAGTTGCAATACGGAGGCAAAAACACCATCTGATCCATATGGGTAAATAATAAATGAAACGACTATTAAATAAAGACAGGTTGGTTCGTCAATCAATCCATAACACCAAGAAAGGGTTTTGATTTTCTAGATATTCTTTTTGCTGGATAATGGCTTCTATTGGGAATGTAAATGTTTTCCTCTCTTGTAAATATATTATGGCCACGTTAACGGAATCCTTTCAGGGGACCCGATGACATAGTTTGCGAGAGCAGTCCGTGGCAACACTGCCCTCCTCTGCCTCGGTCGTGAGGGCCATAGCCTGACCCCGCTAGGGCTGGACAGGAAAGCAAGCGACAAACCTAGACTGCTCCCGCAGGGAAGACATTTCTATGGTTCACCCCTTGCAACGAAATAAAAACTTTACATCAAGTCTTTAGATAAGACAGGGAACCAAACTTCCCAGGGCGGGGGAGGGGGGAGGGGAAATCTCACCGGGGATTTTGTTCTTGAGTTCTTGTCCAAGAGAGAAGATTCCAAAAACAGAAAGAAAAAAAAATCCCTAACGTCGTCTTCGGTTTTTCTGTGTATTAACCCAGTATCCAGACACGGGTCAGAGCGACCCGGAAAAGAGGAAACAGTTACTGAATCAAGTCTTCTCTTCGGGCTTTACAGACTCGGAGTCCAAGGCGTTAGGAGAGGAGAGCAAGACACTCGGCGACTACCCCGGGCCGACAGTCAGCAGCCCCAGCCCGAGACCCGGGCACCAGGCCGCGAGGAGCACCCTCCTCTCGGTACCCTGGGCCGAGCGCAGACGCTTCCGAAGCCCAGGAGCCACCGCCGATCAGCTGAGATCCACCCGGCCGACGCTCCCCGCGCCGCCCGGCCCCCCGGAACGCGGGCCCCGGCCCCGGGGGGCGGAGGGGGCGGGAGGAGCGAAGCGCTCTGACTGGGGGCCCCCGGCTGCCTTTGCGTCGTCCCCTAAGCCGGGGCTCCGCGCTGCGGGACGATCCCCCCCACCCCCCGGCTACTCCCCAGTCGCAGAGGAGGGACTCCGGGGGATGGGCCCCCTGTCGTTGCCCTTCCACCAGAGGAGCCCCCTGCCCGGGAGAGGAACAGCCGCGACAGGCCCGGGAGCTGGAAAGGTGCTCCGCGACCCGCCGCTACCGCCGCTGCTGCTGGGGAGGGGTGTTGTTTCCCTCACACAGGAGGATCCGCTGAAGCAGCCGCCGCCATTTTGAACCCGTCAGATTCTCACATACACACAGCTCCTCCGGGCTCAGTGCGCAGGCGCCGTCTCTCACGCCCCCCCCCCGTCGTCTCTCCACCCCCACCTCCTTCAAGCCTCCCTGCGCTCCTTACCGCTCTCCCGGACACACGTGAACGCGCACGCGTCACTCCCCTCGAACGCGGACACGCCGCCGGCGCGCGCACGCGCGGATGCGTAGGCCTCGAATCGCCCGCGTCCCGCGGTTCCCCGCCCTCCCCACCTCGCGTCAGCCCGCAAGCCCTCTGGCCGGCTACCGCCCCCGCTCCCTGCCCGCCTCCTTCCAGGGCTCCGGCGCGGCGAGACGCCTGCGCCTGCGCGCAAGCTGCGAGCCTCCTCCGCAGGCACCCTCCCCCACGCCGCACTCTCGAGACACACACACACACACACACACACACACGCACGCACGCGCGCGCGGGCACACACACACACAGGCGCGCGCGGGCACACACAGGCACACACAACTTCGCCTGTGACCCCGCCCACCGCCGGCCAGCTGCGCCAGCCGCCCTCCCCCACCGCTCTAGGCAGGGCTGTGACCCCCGACCCCCACAAAACACAACGTCCCCCCCCACGCTGTAGGAAAGCATCTCCCCTTCCCCTACTGGCATCTCTGCCCTAGGCAGCCAGACAACCGAGGGCCAGGCGGCGTGTGCCAGGGCAGCCGTTGGCCGCCTCAACGCGGGGTCTCCCGGGGTCATGACATGGGAATGGGCCAGAGCCGGGCGCCGCGCTTGGGCCTGCTCAGCCCGAGGGGCGCAGAGAGGCGGCGTCTTCCCGCCGGGCGCCCTCCCTCGCGCGCCGGCCGGTGGACCGAGGCCCACCTGCTCGCCATCCCAGAGTAGGCCCCAGCACCCCCGCTGCAGGGCCTGGCCGCCGTTAGCACGGGGGGCTCCTCTGTGCAGCGACCCGGTTCCACCTCACCCACTCCTTGCCGCTCCGAAGGGGCAGGAAACGGGAGTAGTAGCATGTCTGTCCTAGGCTCGGCTCCCTCAGGGGAGCTCCAGACGCTTGACAAGGGCGTCCACAGGTGCTGTGCGCGAGAGTGGGATCCACGACGGCTCGGGGGCGGCGGCGGCCAGCGCACCCACCGCGGGCCACAGGCGCCCGGGGAGGTGGCCCAGGAAGCCCCTGCTGTTGGCCACGCTCAGGTTTCCGTCGCGCCGGTGCCCTCGGCGGCCCGGGTGGGACGTGACCCCGCCCCCGGCGAGTCGGGGCGCCCCCCACTGAGAGGGGCGCGGGCCGCCCCTAACCCCAGGGCCGCGGCGTGTAAGGGAGGCCCAGCCGGGAAAATGTCTCCGGTCTGTGTGTGCGCAGCTTCGCGCGAGGGGCAGCGGTGGGGCAGCGGCGGCCCAAGCTGCCCGGCCCTGCCCACGAACGGGCTCCCACGGCTCGACAGCTGTCCGACGGGCTAGCAGGCTCAGGACGTCGACGGAGCCCAGCCAGAGGTAACAGAGCAATGCCATGCGAGCAGCCCAACTGCGCTCTGGGCAGTTCCCCCAGCCAATCTCGTGCTTTGAGGCCCGTTTAAATTGTAAATCCCACAAAGGACGGTGGCCTGGACGCTACACATCCAAGTGTTTGAGGTTGGCACCTTCCCCTTGCTGTGTGGTGTCACACAAATCTTTTTCTCCCAGCCTTGGTTTCCAACTCTTCAGCTTGATCCTGAAGAGTGTGGAATGGAAGAGGAAAAGCAGGGTGTATCTATCAAAAAACATCCATAAACAGCCTTCTAGGTCTTTTAGGAAGACGTTAGTGATTGACAGTTGGAAAAATGGTACTTTCTTTTTCTATCACAGTTTGAACTCCTTAAACTCAAAGTATTATTTAATAAAGCACAAGCTTTTGCTAAGGCACACAGGATTTTTACAAACATTCTCTGCTTTGTTTCACATCTTTAGTAGACCAGAGAAAGAGCTTTGCGTTTTTAAACTTGTTTTAAAGATAGACAATTGGATTATAAAGTAAACCGCCTGCATAATTACTGGGAGAAAGAGATCCACAGCTCGGCAACTGTCAACAGAAACATCTCACAACAACGATCGGTTAGTATAGACTCATCATCCTGCAGCTAGTCACTGAGCAACGTCATTCTTCATTCTCATTCCAGTTGCTTTTCAGATATAATTTTTAGGGCATTGCTACAAAGAGATTAAATGATGAAACTTTACCAGAGTTAAGGCCTCTTTCAGTCTTTCCAGGCTATAGTAAAAGATGTTTTAAAATGAGTACTCTTTCCCAGGTGTGGTGACTCAGAGGAAATCCTAGAACTCTAGAGGCTGAAGCAGGAAGATTCCCATGAGTTAAAAGCCAACCTGGGTTAGATAATGAGTTCCAGGCCAACCTGGGCTACATAGTGCAAAACTGTCTCAACAAAAGTCAATGGACTTTTACATCCAGTGCCAGATAAAGCCACAAAGACATCAAATTTCTATACCTACAAAACAAAAATCTCAGCCACTTGTTTTAAAGGAAATTTTGCTTCTATCAGACAAGTTGAGTGTTAGGCCTCACTGCTATTTGCTTTATTTAGTTCTCTTTATCCAGAAAATACTTAATATTTCTATGTAAAAAAGAAGTAGAGAAAGGCCCCACATGGTACACAGACCTATAATTTCAATTCTGGGAGGTGATGCAGGATCTTCAGTATGAGCTACATAATGAGTTCAAGACCAACATGGACTGTATAGCAAGACCCTGCCTTAGAGGTTAGGATCCATAGCTGTAACTCAACTTTGTCTTGCCCCTTGTAGGGACCTTTTGTAAGTTTAATTCAGGTGTACTGTAAGAAAACTAAGAAAGGCTCCAGAATAAGTTCAACTCATAGTATTTATTTTGAACAGAACTACAAATAGAACAAGGTTTGACAAATTGGATCCCAACTCTTTCCAGTTGAAAACCCTTTGTTAACTACTCTTCAATAGGGGAATTGACTATTTAAACAAACATACCCAACAGTGTCTGTACAGGCTGGCTTTGTAAATATACCAGAGCAGATGTGCAGGGTCAGGAAGAGATAGGCAGATGGCTAGTCATAGCCCACAAATCATGGTGGCTCTGGTGGGTAGGGACAGATCTATGAGGACTATTGTTTTGGCTTTAAAACAACCATCCCAGAAAGTCTAGAGCTGGGGGAGCTCCCTAAGAAGGCCACTAGACCTTTGAACTATGTAGCTTCAATTGCCCTAAAGGGAGAGGAGATAGTACTTTATGGGAAAGAAAAAAAAAATTCTAGAAACCTTGAGAAAATGGTCCCTGTCTGGAATAATCTGGTGTCTTAATCTGTACATTCATTTCTGCTTTTTATGTGCATATGTGCCAGTGTCTGTATGTGCATTTGCTCATAGGAAGTGTGCACACCTACACATACAATAACCTGTGAGTCTATGTACATAGGCTAGAGGACAGTCTCAGGTGTCATTCCTCAAGCACTATCTACCCTTTCTCTTTCGTCTTTTTTTAAAGACACAGTCTCCCTGTGACATGGAACTCCCAAGTAGCTAGCCAGAGAGACCTAAGGATATGCTTGTCTATGCCTCTCCACCACTAAGATTACAAGTGTTCACTATGACTCATCGATGGTGGCACATGAGTTTAATTCCAGCATTCTGGAGGAGAGGCAGGTGGGTCTCTGTGAGTTTGAGGTCAGCCTGGTCTACAAAGCAAGTTCCAAGACAGCCAGAGCTGTTACACAGAGAAACACTGTCTAAATAAATAAATATGTTTACTATGAACTCCCATCTCTTCTTACATGGGTTCTGGGGTCAAACACAGGTGAGCACTTTATTAATTAAGCCGTTTTGCCAGCTCCAGTGTCTTTGTTTGTTTGCTTGTTTGTTTTTTGAGACAGGGTTTCTCTGTATAACAGATCCTGGCTGTCCTGGAACTCCTCTGTAGATCAGACTGACCCTGAACCCTC
>JAQHUG010000205.1:2947189-2960266 GCA_028555095.1 Dicrostonyx torquatus | reverse complement strand
TTATTTATTATGTATACAATATTCTGTTTTTGTGTATGCCAGCAGGCCAGAAGAGGGCACCAGACCCCTTTACAGATGGTTGTGAGCCACCATGTGGTTGCTGGGAATTGAACTCAGGACCTTTGGAAGAGCAGGCAGTGTTCTTAACCTCTGAGCCATCTCTCCAGCCCCAGGAGAGGTGTTTTCTGAATGGAAGAAATGGGGAGTGATAGAGAAACCCACGTTCTCTTCTGGCCTCAGGCACACACACCCAACACGTTGAAACATGCACAGGTATACATAAGTAAATAAGTACATCTTTAAAATCATAGAAAAGCCCCAACAACAACAAAACACAAGATAACACAAGCAAGATTAGACAGCTGGTCATCTGTACATCTAGGATTTTTTAAAATTTTGTGTTTGTGTGTGTGGTTGCTACAATGCTCATATATTGATCAGAGGACAATTTGAGTCTATTCCTCCATGTGGGTTCTGGAGATCTGGGATTCTGAGGTCATTAGTCTTAGTGGCTAGTGTCTTTACCACCTTTCTGGTCCCTCCTTTCCTTTGAGACCAGGTGTCACTATGTAGTTCCAGTTAGCCTCCAGTTTGCTAAACAGATAAGCAGACAAGGCGGGCTGTGAACTTGCAGGTGTGCTCCTGTCTCTCAGGCACTAAGATTATAGCCCTCTGTTACCACGCTTTGCTCTAGAGCCAAGATTTGAAGCTAGGAAAATCACTTTCTTTTACTTATCTAATCTATCAGGAGCATCTAACTGGGGGGGGGGCACCCTCCCAGCTTAGAGGTGCATAGTAATGCTGCTAGCGTTTTAGGTCTCCCTGTACTCTGGCCTGGTCACAGGGTGCTTTGGCTCCCTGGCCCTCAGCTTCAGAATTCCTTCCTGGGGCTGCGAGTGCTCATCCTGGGAACGTGAAAGGAGGCCAGAGAGCAAGGAGGGTGGCATGATCTGCAGTTATGACTCTCAGCCTGGGCAGAGAGCTTTATGACTCAGTGTTGGCTCCACCCTCTGCCCTAGAGAATGCCAGGGAGTGTCCTGTCCTGGAGGAGATCAGCAGACAACCCAAGGCTGGACTGAGGGACTGTATTGTGTGTCTTCCCAGGTTGGGTCCCTCTGCCATGCCCCACTTACCCTGCTGGCTGGTTGTAGGGAACTAACTAAGGTACTGGCTGGGGGAGGGGAGGTGGAACTTTGCAGGAGCAGGCAGGGCCTCCATGATTCTGTAGCACATCCCTCTGAGCTCTACTTTTACACACACGGGGTGCCTGTGTGTGGCTGCAGACCCGATGGGGTTGTGTCCCCACACTGAGGTCATGGGTTATTTTATTTTGGTGTTTCTCACCTCAGGGAGAGGCTGCACTCTCATTATCCCCACCCTTCTCACAGTCCACTGTCATACATGGCCACCAAGCTTTGACTTGTAGTGACTTGTTCCTTGTGTCTGGATGGCTACAGTTGCCCAACTTGTCTCCTGGCATCTTCCTCCTCCCTACCAGACACTCCGCTTTGTCCTATTGCCAGAGCTATCATTTTAGAAAATCCAGATGGGAAGAAAGGCCCAGAATCCTTTGCAAAGGGGTTTGCAGAGATCAGATCAAGTTTTGGCCTGTGAATGTGTGGTCAGAGAGGAGGGATTAAGAGGAGGGACAGATGGCTCAGCGATGATTTCTTGGAGAAGATGGTGTCTGAATTGGACCCTAAAGATTTGGTGGTAGAGGGAACTTAGGAACACACTACCTTGGTACTTCATGACAAGGAGGATGTGTGGATAGTCTGGTCAAAAGCTTAGAGGCCAGGGCCCTGTGGGTGGAGTGAGTGTGGTCAGGTGCTGTGGGATAAGGCCAGAAGGAAGTGGGCTGGAGCCAGATCCAGGACAGCCTGAGGCACAGCTGGGGTCTTTGGTTCTTCTCTGGATGGGGAGGCTGTGCACGACTTTGTGCATTGTGGCTTCCTGTCTGGATTTTGTGCTTCTGGTAGTAACTTTGCCTTTTTGAGGAAGATGAGGCAGGTGAGATCTGGAGGGTCTGGGCTTGGCATGCCCCAGGCCACTGGAGGCAAGGGCGGGAGGAATGCGGCTCCACTGCATTCCTTCACTCTCGCCATTGTCCTACGGAGGCATTAGTGATGGCACAGCTGGGCATGGGCACAACTAGGGCCTGGACAGATGGCTCAGCAGCACTTGGGAACACTGAGTGCTCTTCCAGAGGGCCCAGGTTTGATTCCAAGGGTCCATAGGACAACTCACAATCACTTGTAACTTCCGGTTCAGGGATTCAGTGCCCTCTTCTGGCTGCTGTGAGCATCAGGCATGCACATGGTACACAGTCATACATGCATGCAAAACACCCCCACACATAGATCTTTTTAAATCTTAAAAGCCAACCAACCGAGACTGAAGGTGCTCAGAGGTTAAGAGCACCAGTTGTTCTTCCAGAGGTCCTGAGTTTGATTCCCAGCAACCACATGGCAGCTCACAATTATCTGTAACTCAAGGGATCAGGTATCCTTGAACATAATGCACACAGGCAAAACATCAATGCACATAAAAATAAATAAATCTTAATGGAATAAAAAGCAACAAAAAACAAGAACAGCAACAAAACCTGGGTAGGTGATGGACCCAAATTTTCCCAACACTTTCAAGGTAGAATAAGGAGGGCCAGAAGTTCAAGGTCATCCTAAACTACTTAAGTGGTTTGGAATCAGCCCAAAATACATAAGACACTGTCATAAAACAAAACAAAAATTCCCAAGAGTTCAAGAGTTGAGGGTTGTAGTTACTGGCGAAGTGCTTATCTAGCATACTAAAAGCCAGCAAAATGAAAACTGGGTGATAGTGGACATTTGTAGTCCCAGTATTTGGCTATAGAAACAGAAGGATAAGAAGCTGGAGAGGTGGATCAGCAATTAAAAGCAGTGGTTGGTCAGGCAGTGGTGATGTACGCCTTTAATCTAGCACTTGGGAGGCAGAGACAGGTGGATCTCTGTAAATTTGAGGCTAGTCTGGTCTTCAGAATGAGTTCCAGGATAGGCCCATGCTACAGAGAAGCCCTGTCTCAATTCCCTCCCCCTCCCCGCAAAAAAAAAAACAAAACAAAAAACAAAAAACAAAACACTGGCTGCTCTTCCAGAGGTTCTCAGCACCCACAAGGCAACTCACAAATGTCTATAACTCCATTTCTCGGGGATCTGAGACTAGGCTGGCCTTGCACTCACAGAGATCCGCCTCTCTCTGCCTCCCTAAGTGCTGGGATTAAAGGCATGTGCCACCATTGCCTGGCTCTGGAACTCTCTTTGTAGACCAGGCTGTCTTTGAACCCACAGAGATTTTCTTGCCTCTGTCTCCCCAGTGATGTGCTGGAATTAAAGGTTTGTACCACCACAGCCTGGCTTGAGAGTTGAATTTAGAATTCAGGCATTGCTATTTTTTAGGTCCCTACTTCCTGTTTTGCTCCTGTCCCAGACTTTCCAAACTGGCTCGATCTGGACCCAATCACCTGCTCTTTTCAACTGTCTTCAAAGCTGCTGTGATGACAGTGGTGAGCAGCAGGAGGGAGGAGGCCAATTGACAAAAGGCAGTTCTGGGATTTTTCTCCCTAAACTGTGAGCTCTTTGGGGTCTAGACACATTAGTATAGACAGGGCCCAGGGTTGGGGTTCAGGGTAGACTGCTGAGGGCCAGGGCCCAGGGATGGAGCTGGCAGGTCCGATGCAAGTATATTGGACATCCTGAGCTTAATCCTGGCACAACTCTGCCCCTCATCTGTGAGCTGGGTGCAGTATGGGTTCTCCCTTACCTACCCAGGAACTTTATATGGGGTATATATCATAGAAAATGACTGTATATGCTGTCTGGCACATGCTAAGGCTTTAAGTAAATATGACTTCAGTTTTGTTTTTTACAACTGATTCTGCAAGAAAGTGCTCTCCAAACAGCACTGAGATGCCTGCAAGGGCTGAAGGGGCCCTGAGGCTCCAACTGGAATGAGGTTTGAGTCCCTTACTGTCCACTTCTCTGACCCATTTACATGTTTGTTTTGAATGAGTGATTCTCATGCTTGAAGTCCTTCTCTGAACCCACAGTGAAACAGTAGCTAGAGCAACACTGCTCTGTTTTCTGTCCAGGTGCTCTGGCTAAAATCCGAGTTCCTTCTGTTGTAATTTGAATAAAGTCAAAGCTTTCAGTAAGCTCCATCGACTAAATCCAAGCACGTATTTCTTAATGTTGCTGAGCCCTGAGCTGGAACAGACCCGGAACATCACATTATGTCGTGAACCTGAACCTTGGGTTGATGTGTGATACTCAGTAAGAACAAGCCACCCCCATCCAGTTCAGCAGCTCCATTCAAAAGACCCCAGCTCGGGTAACAGGGCTGAGCCACAGCCAGTTAGTAGTCTTGGGCTCATGTGGAAAAGTCCACTGGGATGACAGGCTCCACAATGGGTTTTGTTTTGAGACAGGGTTTCTCTGTGTAACAGCCCTGACTGTCCTGGAACTTGTTCTGTAGACCAGGCTGGCTTTGAACTCACAGAGGTTTGCCTGCCTCTGCCTCCCAAATGCTGGAATTAAAGGCGTGCACCACCACCTGGCTCAACTTTGGGTTTTCAGCTCAGTCTTCAGGGCTGAGAATATAGCTCAGTGGTAGAGCGATACCTCTACCATTCTGAGCACCACACACAGAATCCCCCTCCAAAGCTCACTGTGGGCTACGGACACAGCTCCTCCTTTCATGTCATTTCAGCCTCCCAAGTCACTGTGACCACGAGCATATGCCATCATGCCTGACAGAATTTAGTTGCAATAGAAGGGCTCTTGCTTTACAGTGCGATGACCTGATAACACTCTCCAGAACATAAATAAAAGCAAGAGAGAATCATTTCCACAAAACTGACCTCTGACCTCCACACCTTTGCCATGGCAATATGTGTGCCCACATACACACATACTTCCACACAATGCTAACAGTTATCTCGATAAGCATATACAGAATAAAAAATAAAAACAAAAAAGGCATGGGATTGAGAGATGACTCCGGATTAAGAGCACTGGCTGCTCTCCCCGAGGTTTGCTTCCCAGCTCCCACAGGCATGCAGCTCATCACCCTGGGCCTCTCAGCAGCAAAAAACAAACAAATTTTAATTAAAAAAAACCCATTTATCTTAGAAAGAAAGAATAGATGTGATCATATTTAAATTGGTAGACTTTGGGAGTCAGTGAGATGGCTCAGAGGGAAAAGGCACCTGCTACCGAGCCTGACAATCTGAGTTGATTTTAGGGACCCACGTCATGAAAGAACTGACCCTCGAGGGTTACCTTTTCACTTCCACAGGTGTGGCGTGGCATGCTCCCCAGCCCCTACAAATAAGTACATGAGAAAATAAGTATAAACTGGTAGTCTTTGAATAAAGCAGGTGGTACTCAGGATGTGTGGGCTTTGTGGTTTCCTGACAGATTCTGCCTTGAGTCAGCAATCCAGAAACCCTGCCCAAGCTTCCAGCCCACGGCCCTGCAAATCCAAACTCTGGATGTTAATCCTGACTCATTTGCCTGGCAAGCATCAGCCTTATCAGTCCATACCTCACAGTCACACCAGCATGAGCAGGTGAGCAGGCTCCTTAAAGTATACCGTGTGTGTGTGTGTGTGTGTGTGTGTGTACACAAGTGCATATGTGTACACCTGCTAGTGAGCTTTGAACTTCCAAGGGATTCAGGACTTTCCTGTGTATGCCTCCCATCTTGACATAAGAGTGCTGGCATGCATACTCACATATGCAACTTACATTTTTATTATTTATATTATTATGGATTTAGGGTTTCCCTGCGTAGCCCTGGCTGTCATGTAACTAGCTTTATAGACCAGGCTAGTCTTGAACTCAGAGATCTACCTGCCTCTGCTTCCCAAGTGCTGGGACTAAAGGGGTGAGCCACCACTGCCCAGCTTGATTTTATATTTTATATCTGTTTATATTTTGTCTGCTCGTTTGTGCCTGGTGCCTACGGAAGCCAGAAGACAGCATTGAGTCCCCTGGAACTGAAATTACAGGTGGTTGTGAGTGCTGTGAACCAAACCTGGGTCCTTTGGAAGAGAAGCCAGTACTTTTTGCTTGCTTGCTCATTCATTAATTTGTTTGTTTCTTATTTACTTTGAAGCCAGTACTCTTGAGCCATCTCTCCAGCTTCTAGCCTTTTTTGAAGCAGGGTTTCTCTGTGTAACAGCCCTAGCTATCCTAGAACTTGCTCTGTAGACCAGGCTGTCCTTGAACTCAGAGATCCTCCTGCTTCTACCTCCTAAATGCTGGAATTGAAGGTGTGCGCCACCATCACCTGGCTCTAAGAAGAGTTTTAAATAACATTTACTATGTGTGTTTGGGTGGGCTTATACCAAGGCTTACGTATGGAAGTCAGAGGACAGCTTGCAGGAGTCAGTTCTCTCCTTCTATCACATGGGTTCCAAGGAGCTCAGGTTAGTCTTGGTGGCAAGTACCTTTATCTACTGAGCCATTTCACCAACCCCAAATCTGGCTTTTTTATATGGGTTCTGCAGATTGAATTTAGACTTACATGGCTGGTACCTATAAAGCACCACAGTGTTTCTCCACACCACAATGAGCAAACCCCAACAGGGTTTCTCTGTGAAGCCCTGACTGTCCTGGAGCTCACTCCGTAGACCAGGCTGGCCTCGAACTCACAGAGATCCTCCCGCCTCTGCCTCCTAAATGCTGGGATTAAAGGCGTGTGCCACCACCAGCTTGTGAGAAAAAAAATTTTTTTTTTCAAGACAGGGTTTCTCTGTGGCTTTGGAGCCTGTCCTGGAACTAGCTCTTGTAGACCAGGCTGGTCTCGAACTCACAGAGATCTCCTGCCTCTGCCTCCCAAGTGCTAGGATTAAAGGTGTGCGCCACCACCGCCCAGCTTGTGAGCAAATTCTTTAAAGGAAGTGTGTGTCTTTCTGTTTCTGGAGAAGCCTATATTAGCTAAATAAGATTGTGTACCTTCTGAGCCAGTTACCTGCTAAGCTCTCTGCATGTATTAGTCCTCAATCTATCTCTCTCTCTTTTGTATTTTTGAGGCAGGGTTTCTCTGTGTGACAGCCCTAGCTGTCTTGGAACTCAATTGTATAGACCAGCCTAGCCTTGAACTCACAGAGATCCTTTGCCTCCTGGGTGCTGGAATTAAAGGCCTGCTCCATCACTGCACTGCTGCTTGAGGTAATTTCTGATTGGTCATTTTACAGACGAGGTGGCACAGACCTAGAACTTTCCCAAGGTCTTAGAAGTGATAAAGTCAGGATAAGATTCCTAGCAGTCCCACCCTAGGATCTAGGTGGGTGGGCTCGTCCCTACCTAGTACAGTATATGTAAAGATACTTTGAAGCAAGAGTCAGGACACAAATAACAAGTGATATAATTTTAATTGTTACACTTATCAACGGGATGAATAAGATGACCAGGGAAGGGGCAGGGTAGGGTGTTGGTCCTGACCAATGGTCCCAAGAACCCCTAGGCCCTGTAGGTACAGCTCAGAGAATAGCCACAAGGTGGCGCCAGACCAGACTCCACAGACCCCACTCAGCATGCAAGTCCACGATTGGGCACAGGGAGTCTATTAATGGTTCCAGAGCTAAGGGTCTGGGAACCTTCTTTCTCAGTTCAGGATTCCTAGGTGGAGCCAGGCCTTTGTGGAGCCCATCTGTGGAGGTATGGTTCTACCGGCTCAGCCTGGTGACTAGGTCCAGCCCAGTCAACAGAGCAGGTCAGCTCCTGGGTCTTTCTCCAGCTGAGGGACGTGGGAAGCAAGGTGGGTTCCAAACTAGTCAGGAGATCAGGCAAAATCTCTGGGTAATCCGCCGCCAGAAGTTACGACTCCGACTGCTGAGCGCCACATTAACTGCTTCCTGGAAGACGGCTTCCACGTTGTCATGGAGCCGAGCTGAACACTCAAGGTAGGTCACTGCTCCCACAGACCTTGCCATATCGTGGCCCTTCCAGGGAAAAATAGGAGCTACTATGAGTTGGGGGTGCAGGGTGAAACTCACGTTTGGTCTCCTTGAAGCCCTTTTGGCCATCCGGGAGTCTAGAGGACAACAGTGGGAAGTGGGGCTTTTCTAGGACACCCGCAGTGGACAACTAACCTGTGTATTGCAGAGAAGGTTAATAATATGGACCTCAGGGGCCCCATTTGTGCTATACATATTCTATTCATCCTTCTCCTGAAAGGAGCTTCTAGAAAGTGTTCTGTTTTCTGCTTCCAAGTGCCAGCAGTTTCTGACATCCCCCAAGACCCCCGAGTGTGCCACACACCTGGCACAGTGGAGCGGTATCTTGAGTTCCCTCCCCCAAGTCCTCTGGCCCAAGGGCTAGCTTCCTACCCTGTGGTAGGTCACCGGCTCCAACCCATTCTTCCGCAGCTTATTCACTAGCACCTTGTCCTTGCGCAGATCTGTCTTGCAGCCCACGACGATAATGGGCACTCCCTTGCAGAAGTGCGTCACCTCTGGGTACCACTGCAGGGGGGAGGGGTAGTTACATGTGAGCCACTCTCCATCCACCAAGTCTGTCCTAGGGAAGGGGCTACCGGTGACCTCATGAACCCAACTGTAGGAATCTAGACACCTTTAGAGCAGTCTACACTAGATCCAGATTCTGGCTCTCCTGGTTTGTCCCCTTCTGCCCTCCTCTCCCACTGGCCTATGGTCTCTTCTCCCCTAGCTGCTCTGGCTCCCTGGGTGACCTCCTCAGGTCCTTTGGATGTATCCTACCCAACTGGTCAGCTCCACACTCCCTGCAGGGGACCCACAGATTCGTTACTATAGGCCTGTGACTCCTCCCTATCCCAGGCTGCTCCTTATCCTGGGGAAGTAGTGACTCAGTTTTCTGCTTGCTCTGGTCCAGTGTCTCTCCCATCCATCAGTGAATCCTGAGGTTCTGCTTTCTAGGAGGATTTGGAGTCTACCCCTTGTGGCACTGTACCATAGGCACCACTATTCTTCCCTGTCCTCATGCCAATAACGAAGCCTGGTCCAGAGATTTGCTCAAGCACTAGCTCCAAAGCAAAGCATGGAGCCTCTGCCCATGCTCCAGCCCTTGAGTTGTCACTTTAATAGAAAGTGATTCAATCTAAGAATGCCAGTATCTTGACTCTTTTTTCTTTCCTTCTTCTTCTTCTTCTTCTTCTTCTTCTCCTCCTCCTCCTCCTCCTCCTCCTCCTCCTCCTCCTCCTCCTCCTCCTCTTCTTCTTCTTCTTCTTCTTCTTCTTTCTTCCAAGACAGGGTTTCTCTGTGAAACAGTCCTGGCTATCCTGAAGCTCACTGTGTGCTGTGTAGACCAGGATGGCCTTGAACTCACAGAGATCCACCTGCCTCTGCCTCCCAAGTGCTGGGATTAAAGGTGTACAAGTTCTTAATAAATGTTGTTGCTGCCTTTGCTAATGCTGTCACTGTCCAATGTATTGCTTCTGTGGAGGTCTTGGCAAGCAGTGGCTGAGGGGCTGTGCCACGGCTGGGCAGTGGAAAACAAAATACTGCTTCTTTGACCTTTGAGGGGAGCCGTGAGAACCCCTCTTGATTCTGAGCATCATGAGAGGTTCCTGACTATCAGCCTATCAGCAGCAGGCATGGAGTGGAGTGCTGACAGCTGCTAAAACTGGACTTTATAGTTCACATGACTTCCAGCAGGCCCAGGCTAGGGAGGCAGCCTGAGTCTCCCAGCATTCTCAGCAGAGTCAGAAGGAAAAGACCAAGCATCTAGCCTGCACTGAGGGCAGGCAGGGAGCCACTGGAGTGAGCCAGAGGACTGGCCCTGCTACCACATTTCTATGTGACCCCAGGCAAGTTGCTGCCCTGTTCTGGACCTCACATTATCTATGGATATATCAAACCCAGTAGACTCATCAAGGGCCTGCCAAGCCTTTTTTGTTTATTTTTGTTTTTAGACAGGGTTTCATTATGAACTACAAGAATTCACTATGTAGACGCGGCAGAGATCTGCCTGCCTCTGTTTCTTGGGTGCTGGGATTAAGGACATGCACCACCTTGCCTGGCACTTGAAATTTCTTGTTCTTTATGTGTGTGGATGCTTTGTCTGTATAATACCTGCATGCTGTGCCTGTGGAGGCCAGAAGAGGGCATTAGATCCTCTGGAACAGGGTTTCTCTGTGTAGCTCTGGCTGTTCTAGAACTCACTCTGTAGACCACGCTGGCCTGGAACTCACAGAGACCCACCAGCCTCTGCCTCTTGAGTGCTGGGATTAAAGGCATGCACCACCACTGCCCAGCTTTTTGTTTGTTTGTTTGTTTTTGAGACAGAATCTCACTGTGTGTTCCCAAATGGTCTGGAACTCACTATGTAAATCAGGCTGGCCTCAAACTTAGAGATCCACCTGCTTCTGCCTCCCAAGTGTTGGGATTAAAGGTGTGCGCCATCACCGCCCAGCTCAGTATGCCTTCTTCACCACTGAGCCATCTGTCTAGCCCCAGGCCTGCCAAGCTTTGACAGCTGACAGGGCAAAGGGTGATGAGCAGTGGCCTGGGTGTTGAAGTGACACATCTCTCACCCCATTACCTACCCTGTTGGAGACATTGTCAAAGCTATTTGGACTGGTCACATCGAAGCAGAGGAGCAAGACATTGGCATCGGGGTAGAACAAGGGTCGGAGGCGGTCATAGTCATCTTGCCCTAGGCAAAGAAGAGGAAACTCTCTAGTCCTCCTGCCTGCTCAGCATCTCCCCAACCTCAGGGAGGGAATTTAGCAGATGAGGGACTTTAGGGGGGTGGAGTCAAGTTTTGTAGGTCATGTGGATGTCCCCTGGTGGTGGCTCTTACTTGGCTTGCCTGTGAGTTGTGGCAGCCTTGACCTAGAGAAGCCATCGCTGGAAGACCCTGTTCAAGGAGTGAGCTTGAGGCAGAGTCCAGGCTTTGGAATCCACTTTGCCCTTGCTTGTGCAGTGAGGGCAGGGACAGATGTGACCCCAACAGAGAGGCCTTAGCAGGTGGACTATAAGGGGGCTGCTAGGTCTCCTTGACTTTAGTTAACCAACCCATGGGCACAGACCAAGATTAGGGGGTCTGAGAGAAGCTAAATTCAGGGTACAAAGCTTTGGAGCCAAGACCAGCCTATCTCTTGAAGCTGCCTTGGGTTGGAGAAGGGGGCACATACAGGTGGAGGGTTCAGGTTCCCGGGGCCCCTCCTGATGCCAGTGCCTATTCACTGGAGATCCCCTTCTCTTTCCTGCCCTCTAAATCCCCCCACCTACCTGCTGTGTCCCAGATTTGAAGGTGCACAGGTTTACCCTGCATTTGCAGAGTGACATTATATCGCTCAAACACTGTGGGGCTGTAGGTCTGAAGAAGAAAGAGGACAGTTAAGGAAGCTTTTGAGGGATTTGGAGCAAAGCAGATCCCCGGGAATGTATAACCCCCTCATTGTGGTTGTTTCTGAGAAGGTTCCCAGTGTCACAGTGCCCAGTCTTTGGGAAAGGTTTAGAGCCGGGTGCCAGGAAGGTCCCCATCTTCCCTGGCCTTGTTTTCCTTGATTATAAAGAGAAAGATGATGTCCTTGTGGTATGGGTAGAATATTGCCACAAGGAGTCAGTGAAATGGTCCAGGCAGAGTGCTTGGCTCAGTCTGGTACAAAACCCACACATGCTGGCTAGTGGGATTAGCTTTGTCCCGTGCCCACTTCTGAGCTTGCTGGGATGATATTAACTTATATCTGCTTCTTCTGCCTGTGTGCTGCCATGCTCCCTGCCATGTGGATAATGCACTAAACCTCTGACACTGCAAGCAAGCCTCCAGCTAAATGATTTCTTTGATAAGAGTTGCCTTGGCCATGGTGTCTCTTCATAGCAAAAGAGCAGTGACTAGGGCAGCTCCTTTTACAATGTAAATCCACCTGCCTCTGCCTCTCAAGTGCTGGAATTAACATGACCAGTTTCTTTTTTTTTTAATATTTATTTATTATGTATACAATATTCTGTCTACATGTATGCCTGAAAGCCAGAAGAGGGCACCAGACCTCATTACAGATGGTTGTGAGCCACCATGTGGTTGCTGAGAATTGAACTCAGGACCTTTGGAAGAGCAGGCAATGCTCTTAACCTCTGAGCCATCTCTCCAGCCTGACCAGTTTCTTTTTTATTTTAAAATAGATTTTATTTTATTTTATGTGTGTGAGTGTTTTGCCTACATGAATGAATGTGCACATGTGTGCCACATGCCTATGAGGTCAGAAGAAAGCAGAAGGTTCCCTGGAATCAGAGTTACTGACAGACGTGGGCCACCATGTGGGGGTAGTCTTCGGCAAGAGCAACATGTCCTGAGCCATCTCTCTAGTGCCCCCCACTTTTTTTGAGCTTTCCAGACGTGGTCTCATTGTGTGACCCTAACTACAGGCCTGGTACTTGCCATGTAGACCAGGTTGGCCTTGAACTCACAGAGATCTGCCTGCCTCTGCCTCCTGAGTCAGGTATTAAAGGTGAGCACCATGATGCTTGTTTTGGTTCTTTTTGAGATGGGGTCTTGCTGTGTAGCCCAGTTTCACTAAGAACCTAGCGAGCCTCTGATTTTCCTCCTGAATGCTGGAGCTGGAGACTTATATATCACCATGTGTGGCTCTTCTCAATCTCTTAGAATCCTAACAGAGTCCTCTCACACACTCTCTGTCTCAGCCTGCCTTTCCTAATCCCTCCTGGCATGTCCTCTCTTGAGTGGGTTATCCAGGGTACAGTATCTGTGCTGGCTGGTCTTATGTCACTTAACATACAAACTAGAGCTATCTGAGAAGAGGGAGCCTCAGTTGAGAAGACGCCTCCATAAGATCCAGCTATCAGGCATTTATTTCCTTTCCTTTCTCTCCATCCCCCCCCCCCACACACAGGGTCTCACTGTGTAGCCTTGGCTATTCTTGAACTCATTATATAGACCAGGCTGGCTTTGAACTCAGAGATCTGCCTGCCTCTGCCTCCCAAGTGCTGGGATCAAGGAAGTACTCCATCACTGTCCTACAAGAGCAATATGGACTCTTAATCCCTGAGCCATCTCTAGTCTAGAAAAATAATAATTTTTCTAGAATAGAGTCT
>JAQHUG010000205.1:2922117-2946774 GCA_028555095.1 Dicrostonyx torquatus | reverse complement strand
TGTGCTTTTTGAGACAAGGTCTCACTCTAGTTCGGGCTGGTCTCAAACTCAATGTGATCCTCCTATCTCTGGGTGGTGGTGCACGCCTTTAATCCCAGCACTCAAAAGCAGAGGCAAGCAGATCTCTGTGAGTTCGAGGTCAGCCTGGTCTCTACAGCCAGGGCTACATAGAGAAATTTTGCCTGGAAAAAACAAACAAGGGAAGGGGAGGGGTGCTGCTAACTGACTTGCTTTCCATGGCTTGTGTGCACCACTATGCCTGGCTCCCCATGGCTCCTGCCCTGATTGAGTTTCTATCCTCACTTCCTTTAATGATGAACAGTGATATGGAAGTGTAAGCTAAACCCTTTCCTCCCCAACTTGTTTTTTTTTTTTTGGTTTTTCGAGACAGGGTTTCACTGTAGTTTTGGAGCCTGTCCTGGCACTAGCTCTTGTAGATCAGGTTGGCCTTGAACTCACAGAGATCCACCTGCCTCTGCCTCCCGAGTGCTGGGATTAAAGGCGTGCGCCACCACCACCTGGCTTCCCAACTTGTTTTTTGTCCATGTTTTTTTGTTGCAGCCATAGAAACCCTGACTAAGACAGTCCCCTACCCCAACCCAGGCCTGTCCCCTGCAGACTGGCTTGCCTCCTTGATTCAGAAGGCACTGGGGCTCCCCTTCTCTTTCCTGCCCCTCCCAAAGCCCCATACCTACTTGTCTTGTTCCAGATTTGGAGTGCACCCTCTGTACAATAGTTGAAAAGTGGACCTGACAGGTTTGATAGCAAGTTGAAAAGCTAGGGGCTTGAGCCACAGGTAATGGAGTATGCCAAACCGCTGCTACATCTGGAGTCTTTTGCTATGAGTAGCCCTGAACCTCCTGGTCTTGTTACTGTTTTGTTATTTGAACCAGGGTCTCACATTGTGTAGGAACACCTTGAACTTATAATCCTCTTGTTTTCGCCTGAATGCCACAAACATAGACAGGCAGGCACCACACCTGGTTTATGTGATGGTGGGGATTGAATCCAGGACTTCATATATGCCAGGTGGGCACTCTACCAACTGAGCTCTATCCCTCTAGCCTCTCTTTGCTTGATTTTAGTTACATTTATTTATTGGGGGAGGGGCACACATGCCAGAGTACCCATGAGAGGTCAGGGGACATGAATCTGTGATTTCTTACTATGTGGGTGTTGGGGATGGAACTAAGGTTGTCAGGGTTGGCGGTAAGTGCTTTACCTGAGGAGCCATCTCCCCCTTCCTCTCCCCGCTCCTCTCTCTCTCTCTCTCAGACAGGTTCTCACTGTGTAGCCCAGGATGGCCTGGAACTTATTGCAATTTTTCTACCTCGGCCTCTTGAGTGCTACGGTGACAGGCATGAGCCACCATTCCAGGTTTAACTTCCTGTAAGGACCCCTTAGGCTTCTAGCACTTGGCCAGGGCTGGCTGGTAGGGTCACAGTGTGGAGATCCCTAGTCTCTTCCTTTCCCATGTCGGGCAGGGTCTTTACCTGCCTATGACTCAGTAGGACTTCATGCCTGTCTTTCTTATGGTCAGATTGCCTGCCAGTCCTCTGAGTCAGGCCCTGGCCAGCTGGGAAGGGCAGTCATAGTGATGGGTTAGTATGTTCTCTAGGGCACCTGGGAGGCCATGCAGTAGAGGGCAGAGTAGTCACCTGGAGAAAAATGGAGAAGTCAGCATGGATAGTCTGCCACCTCCTATAGCAACAGAAGTGGATAGGGACAGACAAGGGCCCAAGCTGCCTTCCTATCCCTATTTACAGGCTCAGGGCCCTCTTCCCTTCAGCATTTTTTCCTATTAAAGAAGAGAGGGAGGACAGAACTGACTTTGAGATCAGATGAACTTGGTTGGCTCTGACAACCATCAGCTGTGTGTGGCCTTGGGTCTGCACCCTCACTGGTTAGGAGAAAAAGTGTCACCTTGGGATGCGAAGGGAAGGCCTGGTCCAGCATGGATGGTCACTGCTCACCTGGTTGGCAGTATCTATACCAGCCCTATCCATCCCTCTGGCTGTACCCTTTCCCATCCCCAACTGCAGCCTCTGGCCTCTTCCCTAGAGCAAGAACTTGTCACTGCTGCACTATTGACCTCTGCATCAGAGACCTCAGTGTGGTCACCCACATACTAGCTCAGGGGCTCTCCTGATCTGAGCATCAGGATGGCCCATAACAAAGCTTTGGGAGACACAGGCCAGTGCTTTACAATGTGTGAAGATGACCCCAGCCTACTACTCCCTAAGGCTCTTTTCTTGGACTCTGACAACCTCTGTAGTCCTCAAGAGGTTCTGAGGAAAGTGACTTGCCTAGGGTCATGTACTAGCTGGGCTAGGCAGAAGCAGAGCAAGGGCTGTTGGTCTTCATGGACTACACCAGTCAACCACCTTCCTCTTCTGAGGTCACCAATTCTTGCTCCTGACGTCAGACAGACCAGAAGTGAGCTGAAAAGGGCTGTGCATCTTTGTCACAGAGAAGTGTCACCACCCATCCCTTCCTTGGGAATGTTACTTTATCTATACCTTTTGTGGTGTTCTTTGACCCCCTGAGGCAGAAGTGTCTAATCTTATCTGCTCAGTTTTGCTTAGCCAGAGACACGGCCTGGCCCAGGCTGGCCCAGGACAAAGATGACTCAGCCCCGGGCTTGCCCTCCTGGGGTTCACAGACAGGTGACTATAACAGAACAAGAACAGGGTTCCCCCAGTGGACACCTATGGAAACTGGAGCAATCTGAGAAGGACTTCCAACTTGGCTAGTTCTGCACACCGGGTGTTCTTTCCCACCTCCTGGCTACTAGGAATGTTTGCTTTCTCAGTACCAGCTGAGGCTTTCTGGAGACTGATGCTTCTTCTTGCCCCATAAGCTCTATTTTGCCCCTTCTGCCTTGACTTGGGTTACAGCCAACGAGAGTCACAGAGGCCTCTCCACATTTCCAGTGTGTCCTCTTCTCTGCCCTTTGCTGCAAGCGGAAAGCCTGAAAGATGGACCCTAAGCCTCCAAGCTGCTGGTGCCCTGGCTTTTAGGGCTGCCTGAGGCAGAAGAGGCTGAAGCTGAGTCAAGAGACAGCAGTGTTGGCTTCAGAGGTCATGAAGTGCCCTGGGGAAGGCAAGGCAACCTGAACTCCAGATCAGAGCTACCCATAATCACAGCACTTGGGAGGTGGAGGCAAGATTAGGAGGAATAGCCTGGACTACTTGAGACCTTTTCTCAAGAAACAAACCAGCACTCAGGAGGCAGAGGCAGGTGAATCTCTGAGTTCGAGGCCAGCCTGCCTGGTCTACAGATAGAGTTCCAGTATGGCCAGGGTTACACACACAGAGAAACCCTGTCTCAGAAAAACAAAACAAAATAAATAATTTATAGTGCTGGGATTCCAGGTAAGTGGTGTTACACACCAGTAATCTCAGCTCTATGGCAGTAGAGGCAGGAGGATCATTGATTTGAGGTGAACCTAGGCTACATGTGGAGACTTTGTCTCAAAAACAAAACAAAAGTAACTTGTTAATTTACTAAAACTAATTAACTAAAAAGAGTCCTCTCTCAGGTCAGGGACCTCCCAGACAAAGGGAGAATAAGGACAAATGGTTACACACACACACACACACACACACACACACACACACACACACACGCCTACTCTGCTCTTTTGTCACTCCAATGTGTCCTGTAAAACATACATAGTTCATGGGCTTTAAGGTGTTTCCATATGAAATTAGCATGGTCTCTGCAGTCAGCGTCCATCTAGAATGTCTGATCCAGGACACTGATGCTGAGTCCTTCCCCTCTCTCTTTAGGTACCCTCCTCTGATCCCCCGGCTGCCACAACAGCCAGGTTTCCACGGGCAGCACCTAGAGACCTGGAAACTATCTCCTCAGCTTAAAAAAAAGTTGTGTAATTGGGTCAAAGGAGGTGATGTCAGCTTTGCAATCCACAAAACCAAAGGTTCTGAGCTGGGTATGGTGGCACATACAAGTATCCCAGCAACCCTCAGGGCAAGAGACAGGAGGCCTCAAGGCCTACACAGTGGCATCCTGTCTCAAGAATAAAACAGAAACCACTAAGGCCCCAAAACAAAAACCAACAGCTCCGACTCCTGCAATAGACTGCCCAGCTCTGCACAATTCCAGAGGCTGGAAAGACACAGGGACAGGAAAGGAAACAGACGTGCTGCTGGAGACAGACACTCCTCATGGAGGCACAGAAAGTGGGCTCAGCCACTGTCCTGGTCACTGGACCTGCAGAGCTGCTTGAAGGCCAATGAGCTTGTCCTGGAGGACTCACAGTGGCAAGCCCAGAGAGCCAAGCCTTACCCCGGTACTGCGCTGAGCTGTCCATCAGCCTTCTGCCTCACCTTCCCAACTCCCTTCCCTCCATGATGCTGCTCTGAGAAACGCAAGTCAGCAGGCGAACAGGGCTCTTCAGAGAAAAGTCTAGGTTTCCTATCTTCCTCTCTACGAGGAAGCGCAGGATCTGCACTACAGGGGCCAGGGTTGGAGAAGAGCTTTGTCTCTCACAGGACATCATTTTATCAACTTTCCTGAGTCCTTGCATTCAGACTTGGAGCTGAACTCACCTCTATCCACTTGCTCCCTCGTTTCTGAACTCAGGTAGGGACTGCCAGTTAAGAAAACAGGCACAGAGAGGGAAAGGGACTTGCCTAATGGCACACAGTTGTATGAGGCAAAGGTTTGGTTTGACTGCTGCCAGTCTGGCTCCAAAGTCCTCACTCTCTCTTAGCCAAGTTGTGACACCAACTGCTCTCCTAGGATTTGCTATTTCCCCAAGTGGCCTAATTCAGTCACTGTGACACCCCTCCCCCTAAGTGCCATTAGTCCCACTTCGCCACTACAGGCTAAATCTGAAAAACTCTGCCTTCGACCCCCGGCTCTCTTGGGACATCCCCTTCCCCCCTCCACACACACTCAGGAGACTGGAGCTGGGTGTTTCGAGGCAGCTCTTGGCAGACCCGCACACTGGTGCGTCCCAGCGCGGGGATAGCGCAAGGCCAAAGGTGAGGGCACTCACCTCTGGGAAGTTCCCGGCAGCGAAGACCATCATCAGCGACGTCTTCCCGCAGCCCCCGTCGCCCACCAGGACCACTTTGACCGAGCGCCCGCTTAGCGGCGCCTCCTCCCCCGCGGCCTGGGCCGCCTTCATCCCGAGCGGGCAGGCGGGCAGCCGTGCGCGGAGCAGCGGGTGGTGCGCGGCGGGCTAGCTGCGGCGGGCGCGGGGCTGGCCCGGCGGTACAGGAATGTGGAAGGGGCGGGGCGGCGGGAGGAAGTGGGAGCGGGGCGGCCCAGGCAGGAGGCGGCCCTTGGGGGTGGGGGGGAGACACCCAGCTCAGGTGAAAGGCTCTGACCAGGATGGGGGTGCGGCAGCCGGCCAGGCGTGGAGCGCTCCCAGGGTACGGTCTTCTGGCGTCCTAGCTGGCCATTCATGAAACACTTTTGGAACACCTACCGTGGGGCGCAGTCACTGAGGCCACAGGGGTGGGCGGAGACCTATGCCTCCAGAGGGCTCCCGGGGCTCCTGGGAGAAAAAAAAATAAGTAGACAGGTAGTTGGAGAGGGGTTGGAGACAGGGAGGGGAGGGAAGACGCACCTGGCCTGGCCCATCTGCCATGGGAGGGAGGTGATCTTTTATGAGTGAAGGAAATGAACGAATGAATGAATCTGAGTTTCTGTGCTTGGGGGCCTAACAATCCAGACCTCCTTCAGATGCAGGTCGGATGAGAAGGGAGTGGCCCGGACATGCCCTTGTGGGTCAATGCAGGACCTCTTCGGCCAGCACCTTCAATGAAGGTGAATCACTACGTGTCTCACCCAGACTAGGGAACTATGGAACCTGTCCATCTGTAGATCTCAGAGCAGGCTCTGGCATATGGCTGATGCCATGAGTGGTTCTTAGTATAATACTTACGTTAACATTTTATTTTTGTGTGTATGGGTTTTTATCTGAGTGTATGTCTGTGCATCACACACGTGCTTGGTGACTTCTGCCCTCCGAAGTCTTGGAACTGGAGTGACAGACAATTAGGAGCCACTACGTGGGTGAACCTGAGTTCTCTGGAATAGCAGCCAATGCTCTTAGCCTCTGGGTCATCTCTCCAGCTCCTTGGTATAATATTTAATCAAAACAGATGGTCCTTAGTTTCCAAGAGTCTGGGGACCCTGCCCTGTTCAAGTCAAAACATCTACTGTGAGAAGCCTAGACTGGGAGACGGGCAGGCCACCATCAATGTAGGAAGACCTGCCTGAGGCAGAGAGACCAGAGAGAGAAAAAGGGACTCCTCACCTGGGGTAAACACAGAGGACATTTTCACGGGAAAGGCAGAATCTTGAAGAAAAAGTAACAGGTGTTTCAAAGACAAGGCAAAGAGGCTGGCGTAAGGTGGCCCCGCCCCTTCTCAACTACGGGCTAGAGGGCGGGGTTTGGCTGAGGAGTTGGAGGAGCACTTGTGATTTCAGGAATAAACCCAATATTGAACTGAAAACTTACTGTCTTCTAAATCCCGCATTCTTCTTTGTGGATATATATATATATATAATTTTTAGTGGGCATAAGTAGGCTGGGAATGTAGCTTTTCTGCTAGAATGCTTAACTAGCATGAAAGCCTGGGTTCCACCCCAGTGTCACATAAACTGAACTTGGAGGTGCATGCTTGTGATTCCAATACTAGTGAGGTGAAGGCAGGAGGATCAGAAATTCAGTCAATGTCAGCTTGGCCATACACAAAGTTTAAGACCAGCCTGGGCTAGGTGTTCTGTCTAAAAGAAGGGGGAGGGGGATCTCTGTCTTCCCAGACCTTGGACTGGGTGTTTTCACAGAAGTTAAGTGGAGCAAAGTCGGAAGTCTTTGGGTGTTACCTCCCACCCCACACTGGTTATGATGTCATCCCCATGGTATTCAAAGCCAGGTGAAAAGAACTTTCAGCCCTATATGATCCTCATTGTGTCCCAAGGAGGCAGTTTCCAGTTCCCCTCAGGGCGGCGGCCAGGTCAGCTGCATAGAGGGAACCTCCCCAGGACTGCTCTGCCCCTTCCCTGAAACTGCCACAGGGCTGGGCAGGACTTGGCATGAGGCTGGGTATGTAGCTGCGCAGGATGCCCAATCCAAGGAGTGGTGAGGAGAGGCCCTGCGTCCTGTCCCAGTCCCTATCATCGCCCCCCCTCCCGTCCCCACTCCAGTGAGCTGTCAGCCTAGTCATCCCTATGTAGCTGTCACCAGGCTGTCCTGGGAGGCAGGTGGAGCCAGAGCAAGGGTGGAGGAAGTTGAGAGTCAGGCAGAGGCGTTTGACCTTGGTTGCTACAAGGATAATCACTGTAAGAACACACTTGACAACAGTCACACTTCACAGTTTCTCTGCCTCCTAGTAACAGCACCCACTGATGGGTGGGAGCTGCTATGCAGAGACTGTCCACCAGGAGGCAGGAATTGCTAGCTCCATTTTACAGAGGAGGAAACGGAGTCCTAGAGAGGGTAACTTCTAGTTTAAGCTCCAATGATAGTTAAGAGGCCAAAGGCGCATGGACCCAGGTAAGACCCTACAGCTGCTCCCAAATCTTACTTCTTGTACATTATTGCTCTCAGCTCTCACACTATGAGGTAGGCTCGGGGGGTGGTCCTACTTCTTGTTTGCAGACTTGAGAACTGAACCCCAGGGGAAGGACGCTGCTTAGATTAGGCCATTAAGACCCAGAGCCAGGACTTGTTCTTCCCCGTGTCCAGCCCAGCCTCATCTCATAAACACTCTCCGCTCAGGTTCCTGAGAGGCATGTCAGTCAGTCACTGACCCATGCCCATCTGCCCTGGTGACCAGGAGTTTTCCCAAATCTGACATTACTGGACTCTGGACTTCACTGTTTTCCTGAAGTTTATTTTTGGAGTGGGGAGGTGGCCCAGGCCACATAGTCGGCCTCATCAGGGTGCTGTTTGCTGTTTTTTCTGTTTACTGTAGCTGCTGCTGACTTCCGCCTGTGGGTGACTCAATCCCTCCAGGCCCCATCAATCCCAAGCCCAGAATTCTTTATGAACCCTGTGTAGCCTGTGACTGCCCTGCAGACCTCAGCACCGAGGAGGGGGTGGGGCCAGCATCCGTCTGGAATGTTGTTTTTAGTGATGCAGGTCTCCAGCAGAGCCAGGGCCACCTCAAGAGCTATCCCAGACCGACCACAGCTGACCCATTTCTGTACCCCAGACTATCTCAGACTGGCGCCAGCTGTGGTTCCGGATATTATGTCTAATTGACAGCCTGGCTGGACAAACACAGGAAGAGAAAAGAATAGAATGAAGTAAAGAGAGAGGAAAGGACAGGAGGGAGAGGAGGAAGGAAGAAGGGAAGGAAAGAAAGAGGGGATTGAAAGAACCAAACTGACCAAATGGCTGAGTGTGGTGGTACATGCCTGTAACCCTAGTACTCAGGAGGCAGGCAGTTCTCTGTGAGTTCAAGGCCAGTCTGGTCTATAGAGCAAGTTCCAAACTAGACAGAGTTAAATAGTGAAACCCTGCCTCAAAATAAATAAACAAGGAAATACATAAATAAAGAAGAGCTGAAGGATAAATACATATAACACGTGACCATAGGTGGAGCGTGTTCTGCAGCTTCTTCTTGCTCCAAGGATGGACCCCCTAACTTTTGGCCCCACTTTTTGGTTCACCTCTACCGTCCCTTGCAGCTGGGCATCTTAGGCTGCTCAGATTCTTTGCTGCCACTGTGTGGCCACTCTGCTCTCTGCAGGTCATTCCCAGGGCTTTTTCCTGGGGTTCCTGGCATGGGGTGCTGGGTGTTTGTGTAGACATGGCCTTGCCTTTGGGGTGCTTCGGCAGGGTAGCCTGGGGTACAGTTCTCCAAGACTTTGTATGTGCTGTGCAGGTCCTCCCTCTTTAGTCCCAACCATCAGATTCCAGAAGTCCTTGGATTCAACCTGGACTGTGCCATTCAAAACTTTGCCCTTACATAAACTAAGCACCTACTGTGTGCCATGCACTTGGCAATGCCATTTCATCCTGCCCTTTGAAGTTCATATGATTCCTATGCATCTGTGAAATGAAGGAGCAGAGGCCCAAAGAGGAGAGAGAACTTAGACAAGACCCAGCTGGCAGTTAAAATCTGGACACTGAGTTCCAGAGTTCGTCCATACAGAATCCTCAGAAATTATGTAAAGTTGGTGGCCATACCTGTAATCACAGCACTTGGGAGGTAGAGGCAGTAGAAATAGGAGTTCAGTGTTATCCTTATCTACATAATGGGTTTGAGGCCAGCCCAGAATCTGTGAGGCCCTGACTCTAAACAAATGGGCAGGGGGCAACTGGAGAGCTGACTCAGTGGTTAAGAGCACTTGTTGCTCTGACAGAGGACCTGGGTCTGGGTCTCAGAACCAGATGGTAGTTCACAGCCAGTAGGTCCAGTTTCAGAGTATTCAATCCCTCTTCTGACCTCTGTGGACACTGGGCACACATACGGTACACATGCATTCATGCAAAACACTCTACATATAAAAAAAAATTTTTTAAATAAAAAAATGAAGTCAGAGGTGTGAGGAGCATTTTATCGGCCAACTTGTCCAACACTCTTCATTTTTCAGTTGGAGAAACTGAGGCCCTGAGAAGAGAAGTAACTTCTCATACAGCAGAGAAGCACAGGCCTATGCACACCAGAACACAGAAGGTGTCCCCTCCCAATCATCCTTCTCTGGGAAGTCCAGCTCCCCCAACTGCATGAACCTCCAGGTTGGGATCTTGCTACTGTTGGGCTTTCCCGCTAGGAAGGGTGAGCCAGTAATTGGGTGAACTGAAGAGGGAGGAGCTCTAACTGAAGGGGATGGAGCCCCATCTCAGGGCTCATTTAGTCCCCTGATTTACTTGCTCTGGGTATCTGCAGACACAGATGGGTGGGCTCAGGCAGGGGAAAGGAGGAAGAGGTAAGAGCTGCTGTCATCAGTGGGTGCCAAAAGAACTCATCCTCCCCTTGCTATAGGCAGGCCTGCCTCCAGCAGGACAACACTTTCCTCTTGGGTAAGTCCTCAGAGAGAGGGGCCCAGGACGCTGCAGCAGGCCCATAGACTGGGTGCGAGGAAAAGGGGAACGGAAAGAGTGGGAAAGGATAGGTGCCCAGGGAAGGTGTCAAAAGGGGTGGAGACAGATGAAGAGAGTCATGAAAGAAGATGGGGACAGGACACGCCTCTGCCAGCTGCAGCCACCCTGCTGCTCTCCAGTAGTGCCTCAGAGGTTTTATCTGTACTTTGTGTGTATTAGTGTCTTGCCTGTGTGTGTGTAAAGTGGAGCGCATGTATGACCTAGAGAACAAAGAGGGCTCTAGATCCTCTGGAAGTGGAGGAGTTACAGACAGTTGTGAGCATGCTCTGTGGGTGCTTGAAACTGACCCTGGGCTGGGTCCTCTGTTAGAGCAGCAAGTGCTCTCAACCTCTGAGCCATTTCTCCAGTCATTTTGAGTACTCTTTAATGAACCCCAAACCTAGAGATAACTGAGCAACCTGCCTGCCCTGCTTGCCCCTCTCTGCCTAGAACTGTGCTCGTTCACATCCCTTCTGGGTCCTCAACCCCAAACTGGGCCTGCTGTTGCTCAGAGCCTTTTCCAGGCTCCCTCCCGGCAGCAGAACAAGGACCTACCTCACCAGGGATGCTCAGTCTCTCAAGTCTCTGCCAGGCTATGGTTCTCCAGACATGGGTCCCCAGCTGTGCTCTGTGGTCTACTGGGGGTGGATGCTAGGAATTTAAATTTTTCTTTATTCTTAAATTGGATGGTGATGGCAATGGTGGTGCACACCTTTAATCCCGGCACTTGGGAGGCAGAGGCAGGTGGATCTCTGAGTCTGAGGCCAGCCTGGTCTATAGAGCTAGTTCCAGGACAGCCAGAGCTACACAGAGAAATCCTGGGGTAGGAGGTGTCACCAAAAATGTCTTTGTTCTTGAGAATGCCATACAATGCACACAATGCATATGATCAGGCCTGCCCTACCTACCCCTTACTGAGACACTGGGGATTATTATCTAGCTTGTAAACTCCCAGGAGAAAGGAAGGAGTGTGTTGGGATCCAAAAAGTTCTCAGCTGCCTTTCAGTGACTTCTGAGGAGCTGGAAAAAGGGCAGTGTGTCCTCAGGTTTGAGAGCATGGGTTCTTGAACCATATAGCCTCAACTTGAATCATAACTTGGTGACTTTCTGGCTGTGTGATCTTAGGCCAGTTACTTAACTTCTCTGGGCTCTGGTTTCTACATCTCTACAGAGGGACTGCCACAGCTGCCTGCCTTTAAGGGCTGCTGGACTGCAGGCTGAGCATCAGTTCTCAATGACCTTGTAAAGAAGGCCCTTTATCCCTCTGTGGCCTATGCTCTGCCTCTCTGATCTTTGGTTCCCTCCCCTGAGCTAGCAAGGAAGAGAACTCTGGCCAGTGTTTGTCCCGTCCTGCCTTTTTCTAATGTACTCTCTATAGAAATGCTTTTCCTGCCTTACATACTAAATGCGCAACTAAGTGCCACCACTAGGAAGCCTTCCTTGATTTTCCCTGCCCACCTTTCCCTACCGGGACTGGTACTGGGGATCTCACAGTACCTCTGTGGGGCCCAAGGTTCCCAGTGAAGACAGTGAGATGACTCTAGGCTGAGCAGGGTTCCCTGTAAGCCCCCTTCTGCTCCAGCTTTATTTTGGTTCAAGAATCATTCCAGTCAGCATTCTTGGTTAGCACCACAGCCATCCGGGCACACTGTCAATGTTTCATGCTGTATAGAAGAAAGGAACAAGGGAATGGAGGTTGGGAGATGTGGTCTGCCCTGCAAAGCCACTGGCTTAGAAAGAGTCTGGGGCTTCCAGATGACAAGGCCTGGCCCAGCCACCAGTATCCCTGGCCCAGTATTCACCTCTTGATACTAGCCACAGGCTGAGAAGTCTGGCTTCAGTTGGGTCCGGTTACGGCAGGTGTCCTGCCTCCAGTCCTATTGACGTGTGTCCCCGTTCTAGCCACCCTTCCCCTTGTCATTGATGGTAATTGATTAGACCTGGGTCTCCATGGTTCCTGATTGGATCTGGGTATCCATGATTCATTAGGGCCAAGGTCCAGAGGCAGTCACCTGAGTCCTCTTCTTATCACTCCCTATGCCCACTATCCTTTTAAATCTGTAGGTACCAGAGAGAAGAAGCCAAAAGCCACCACTTCTCTGGGACTGCCATTATCAAATGACATTTATGACATCTGGGGGGATGTGATACCTCCACTAACTCTGTCCAGGCGGGAGCCAGTGAATGATTTTGATAGTGGTTGTACAACCTGACCCTTGACTTCTGACCATTTCCCCAGAGTTCCTACTGGCTCCAGCCTAAGCTAACTATCCCTGAAGTCTGTGTTGGGAACTTGACCTAAGATGCCCACTGTTCCTAGGCTTTTAGGCCTGCCTGAGAGCTTCCCTTCGAGGGACACCAGCTAGCTAGCACTGGCGGATCTGGGCCCCTGGGGACTTCTGGTTCTCTCAGGGGTGGAGGGTCAGGGGAGTCTTCATGTGGCCTACAGGCTTCTGCTGGCCTGGTTTCCTGGCCTTTCCTTGTTCCCACTGCAGTAAGTAGAGTCTGTGTTTGGAATGGACTAGTTTGTGTCCCTTCTATTGTTTGATTGTTCACCACAACCCCACTACACCCCTTCTAAATTTGGATGCTATTTACTCCCGAATCCTCAAAGTGCAGCTTCTTTCTTGTCTGGGAGAGCCTCCCTGTTCCCCAGACCCGAAGGCTCCTTCCCAAGTCCATCTGGCTGGGCAGTCACTTGGTCAGGACTGAGCTATCCATCAGGATGGAAAAGGGGCCATCTTGACTTCCTGACATGGCATCCTGGGTGCTGCGTCTTGTTAACATTAGCACTGTCAGTACAGGGACTAGCCCCCTCAAGACTTATTAACAGCTGGCCTTAAAGAGAATCACAGAAGGGGTGTTGACCAGCTCTGAAATCCACATGCCTCTGCACACTCAGGGACATACTTCATTAGGCTCCCTAGTACACACTTGATTAGTCTGCTGGGTCCCCAGCCAGCTCCAGGTAGTCCTTAGTGGGGAAATTACCCTAGGTCCCCAGGTGAAGAACCACACCCATTCCTCCATGACAGTCTGAACAGAGGATCCAAGATGACTGATGAGGACCCCCTAGGAGGTGAGGTGGCCCCGGTGTCGACAGCTCCAGCTGACTATAAAGAGGGCATCACTGGGTAGAACTGAGATGGTGCCAGGCCCTGATGGCTCTGCTGCCCATTTGGCCTGCTCTGGCTGCTAGTTTCGCCGGACTGGGTGCCACATGGACACAGGCCTGCGCAGCGTGGCCAGCATCTGGTTCCAGTGTGTGGTGCCCATGCCACTGGCTGCTGGACCAATGATGACATGTCCCACGTTGTCCCCACGGCCATCACTGCTGCTCTCAGCCACAGTCACTCGGAGAGACAGGTCCTGGGGAGGAGACATGAGAGATTGGGACCAGGAGCAGCTGAAGGGCTCTCCCTGGCTCCAAGGTCCCAACTTGTGAATACCAGACCCTGTGAGGTACAGACGACTCTCTGAGTCTTCCCATGTGACTTGGGAGTGGAGAGTTGTCCTAGTTACTTACAGATGGACAGCCAGCTATGATGTGACCTCATGAAGTGCTAAAGTGATAGCTACAGCAGGATTTAAAAGCTATCTCTCACTTCTTTGTCCCTCAACATTTTTTCTTAAAGATTTATTTTAAGCCGGGTGGTGGTGGTGCAGACCTTTAATCCCAGCATTTGGGAGGCAGAGGCAGAGGCAGGCATATCTCTGTGAGTTCAAGGCCAGCCTGGTCTACAGAGTAAGATCCCGGATAGGGATCCAAAGCTACACAGAGAAACCCTGTCTTGAAAATTAAAAAAAAAAAGATTATTTTATTTTTGAGTTTGAAAAGATGGCTCAGCAGCTAAGTATACTTGCTGTTCTTGCAGAGGACCCTGGTTTGATTCCCATCCCCGACATGGCAGCTCAGTAACTACAGTTCCAGGGTATCCAAACCCTCTTCTAGCTTTTGTGTGTATCAGACACACTTGTTATGCACAGATAAACATGCAGGTACTAATACACATAAAATAATATATACCTTAAAAATATTATATTTTGCCGGGCGGTGGTGGCGCATGCCTTTAATCCCAGCACTCGGGAGGCAGAGGCAGGCGGATCTCTGTGAGTTCGAGACCAGCCTGGTCTACAAGAGCTAGTTCCAGCGCAGGCTCCAAAGCCACAGAGAAATCCTGTCTCGGAAAAAAAAAATTATATTTTAAACTATGTATGTCTGGGGGGGGGGAGCATGTGAGTGCAATACCCACAGAGGTCAGAGAGGGCATGGGATCCCTGGAGCTGGAGTTACAGGCAGCTGTAAACCAACTGATGTGAGTGCTGGGAACTGAACTTGGGGCCTCTCTGTAAGAGAAGTATGTGCTCTTCACCACTAAGCCATATCTCCAGCCCTGCTTATCCTTGAGATAGAGTCCCAGGCTGGCTTTGAACTTGCTATGTAGCTGAGACCTGTACTCCTGAACTTCCTGCCTTGGTCTCCCAAGTACTAGGATTACAAGTGTGTGCTATCTCTGTCGGCTCAAAACTTAGGCTGGAGGGCTGGAGAGATGGCTTAGCAGTTAAGAGCATTGCCTGCTCTTCCAAAGATCCTGAGTTCAATTCCCAGCAACCACATGGTGGCTCATAACCATCTGTAATGAGGTCTGGTGCCCTCTTCTGGCCTGCAGGCATAAATGCAGACAGAATATTGTATACATAATAAATAAATAAATATTAAAAACAAGCTGTTTCTTTTTTTTTTTGATTAAAAAAAGGGTATTTTATTGGAGGGGATAAAACTTACAGATCAATGTCCGAAACCACGTTCCTCTGGTCGCAAAGAGGAAACCGAGTCTAGCAGTCAGCATGAAAGCCGGAAGCAAGCTAGCTCCCAGGCTGTTTCTTTATTTGTTGGTTGGTCTTAATTATTTCGGTTTTTTTTTTTAAAAAAAGGTTTTTATTTTATGTGTATGAGTGTTTTCCTGCATGTGCATATGTGTATCACATGTGTACAATGCCCAGAGAGCCACAAGGAGGGTGCTGGATCCCCTGGAATTTGGAGTTACAGGTGGTTGTTAGTCACCATGTGGGTGCTGGGAGCTGAACCCAAGTCCTCTGGAAGAGCAGCAAGTGCTCTTAACTGCTGAACCATCTTTCCAGTCTCTTCCTTTGTTTTTTTTCTTCTTCTTCTTCTTTTTTTTTTAAAGATGACCTTCAATACCTGATCCTCAAGCCTCTACCTTCAAATGCCAAAGTCACAGGCGTACATCACTGTGCTGGCTAACTAAATGGAAAAACATTTTTTTTATTTGTTCGTTCTTTTTTATTTATTTATTTTTCTTTCTTTCTTTTTTCTTTTCTTTTCTTTTCTTTCCCAAGACAGGGTTTCTCTGTAGCTCTTTTTTGGTTTTTTTCAAGACAGGGTTTCTCTGTAGTTTTGGAGCTCTTGTAGACCAGGCTGGCCTCAAACTCACAGAGATCTGCCTGTCTCTGCCTTCCGAGTGCTGGGATTAAAGGCCTGTGCCACCACCGCCTGGCCCTTCTTTTGTTTTCTGTTTATTTGTTTGTTTTTTCTGAGACAGGATTTTCTCTGTGTAAGTGTAATAGCTTTGGCTGTCCTGGTTTCGCTTTGTAGACCAGGTCTGCCTCTGCCTCCCAAGTACTGGGACTAAAGGAATGTACCACCACGCCAAGCTCCCTTGTTTTTTAGACAGAGTCTCACTATGTAGCCCCTGTTAGTCTGCAGTTCACCATGCAGACCAGGCTGGCCTCAAATTTGGTCTTCTGAGTGCTAGAACTAAAGACCATTGCCACCTCAGTATTTATATTTATGTATAGTTCAGGCTGGCCTCAAAATCCCTTCAGAGTGGGACATGACCTTGAACTTCTGACACCCCCTTTCACCTCCTGAGTGAGTGCACCACCATGCCTGATTTATGAGGTGTGGTGTATGTGTGTGTGTGTGTGTGTGTGCACAAGAGTGTGTGTATGCGTGTGTGCATGTGTGTGTGTGTGTGTGTGTGTGTGTGTGTGTGTGTGGTGGAAACTCAGGATCCTGTATATGCTGTATGCTCTAGCTTCTGGGCTTTTGGCCTTGAGTCTTTGCTACCTGTTTCTTTGTCTTTAAAATATGACAACATTTCCTACCCCATAGGGCTGCTGTTGGAAGAAAATTAAACATGTAAGCGGGGAGAAAACCCACAAACAGAAAATGTGTGGCCCAGTATGGGCCCGTCAACAGAGCACTTACAGGCGTCTCTCCCGGCTACTGGCATGATCATGTGCGATCACAGCCGAGGGTCAGGGTTAAGTAAGAACATGTTTGAGATGTTAGCCCAAATGTTCTTACCTAGTCTCCCAGCAGCTTCAGTTTTGGAGGTTAGAGGGAAGGGGCATTATGACAAACAGGGCAAAAGCGGGGGTCAAATAGGTGAATTATCCAATAAGGGACAAGGTTATGATCCCAGGACCAGCCATATATGCTGGAACATTGCCTGGATTCCTAGATTTGGGACACCCAGAGTGAGGCTGACATCCAGCTTTCATATCTACAGGGGCTGGCAGGGTAGTTCAGTGGTAAAGTGGTTGCCTAGCACATGCAAAGCCTCCGGTTCATCTTCAGCACTGGAAAAAACAAAGAAACCCCCAAGAACATCCCTAGGAGGGGACTAGGTGAGCCCTGCAGAGTCCCCAGGCTGCAGGGCAGACTTTAGTACAAGGATGATTGTTAGGCGTGGCTACGGATAGAAAGAGACAATGAGAGGAGGGAGGAGGGAGTGAAATCCCCACTCCCTGACTGATAAGGCTTAAGCTATATTCTCCGAGCTTCATCCTACCATCCTCAGCCAGTAGTCTGTGATAGCCCAGAAGCACATAGTCGTCTGGAAAACCTAGGATGAGAAGATCCTAGTGGGGTCTTTACAGCAGGACCTCTCAAGGCTTAGGTTCACACCTCTCGGCCCTGGGGTCACCTCTAGTTCATCTTTAGGTCAGTGTGGTTTCTCAGAGGTCAGCTGAGCTGTCACCTCCTGCAGAAAGTGCCCCGAGTACTAACACTAGGGAAGCTTCCAGTGGGGTTTACAAAGTCTAGGGACTTCCCTATCCGTCCTTCGTAGGCATAAAGAAAGCAGTGCCAACTTCCCACCAACCCTCACCACCAGCTGGCACGTAGTGGTGGGGTTCAATTCGTGATAGACTAGAAGGTTGGCTTGAGGTCCCTCCCATGAGGCAACACCGAAGGGATGCAGTGGCCCAGAGTCCTGTGAGGCTCCAGCACACCTCACCTGGAGCACAATGGCTGGTACCGAGAAGATCATGGCTTCGTTGAACACCGGGTTGGGGTCATCCCTCTTCACGGCTGTCTTCTTCTTGCTCATCTTCCTCCCATCCTGCAGCAGGTATACTTTGACGAAGGGGTCTACAGGCAGGTATGTGGGTGAGGGTCAGTAACATGCTTGCTTGCGTGGCATGGCCCTGTCTACTCTGGCTCCACCCCATGCCTCCAATTCCCTGGTCCTTGGCTATAGCCATTATCTCCAGAGTTCACTGTTTGGTATCTATTTATTTATATTAAGACATGGAGTTGGGCAGGATGGTGGTGGCACACGCCTCTAATTCCAGCACTTGGGAGGCAGAGGTAGGTGGATCTCTGAGTTCAAGATCAACCTGGTTTACAGAGTGAGTTACAGGACAGTCAGAAATACATAGAGAAACTTGTCTCGAAAAACAAAAATAAAAAAATAAAACAACAACAACAAACAAATAGGATCTCGTTATGTGTTCCAGGCTGGTTCTAAACTCCCCAGCTTAGGGATCCTCCTACCTCAGAGTCCTGAGTTGAGGAGATGAAAACTGCGAACTATAATGCCTGGCTTGACAAATCACACTTTGTCTGTTTTCTTGTTTATTTTGGGATTTTTCAAGATATAGTTTCATGCCACCACCACCCAGCTTACTTATAAGATTTACTTTTATTTTAATTTATGTATACAGAAAGTGTCCCTGTATGGGTGTGCACACGTGAGTGCCTGCAGTGCCTAGAAAAGGGTGGCAGAGAGCTGGAGTTACAGGCAGTTGTAAATTGCCCATTGTGGATGCTGGGAACTAAATTCCAGTCCTCTCCAAGAGCAGCAAGTGCTCTTAACCTTTGAGCAATTTCTCAAGTTCTGTTTGTCTATTTTTGAGACTGTTTTTCTAGGTAACACAGGTTGGCCTTGAATTTGTGATTCTAGTGCCTCACCCCATTGAACACGAGGAGCCACCATACCTGCTTTGCTATTGGGCATTGATTGATTGACGGATAATGAGAGACAAGATCGTATTATGTGTTTCAGGCTGGTTCTGAATTCTTGGGCTTAAGGGATCTTCCTGCCTCAGTCTCCTGAGTAGATGGGCCTGTAAGTGCATACCACTGTACATAGCTTGATGTTATTTTAAGGATGACCTTGAGTTTCTGATTCTCCTGCCTACACCTCCTGAGTGCAAAGATTATGGGCACGTATTACCATGTTGTATTTTTTTTTCCTGAGACAGGGTTTCACTGTCATGCAGCCCTGGCTGTCCTGCAACTCACTATGTAGACCAGGCTGGCCTCAAACTCACAGAGATCCGCCTGCCTCAGCCTCCTGAGTGCTGGGATTAAAGGCGTGTGCCACTACTGCTGAGCCCATGCTGTGTTTTATGCAGTGTGATTACTGAACCCAAGGCTTCATGCATGCTAGACAAACATTCTGTCAACTGACCTAATATCCCCAGATCCCCAGACCCTCAATATTATTTAAAATCCACTTCCCAGTTGAGAAACCCAAGGCTCTCATGGCCAATCAAGAGAGGGCAGCAGACTGCAAATTTCTCTCCCACATATTCCACGGAAGGAGGCAGATCAGATGCTTCTCTTCCTGTTAGTGGCCTGAGTAACTGAATGCCAACACAGTGGAGCCTAACAGTGTGCAGCTCTGAGATACCAGAGTGTGAGAGCCCACATGACACCCGCCCCAAGGGTTGGGGCACAGCTCCTCCCTATTTAAAGTCCAGGTTGCTGCCCTGTCCCTGAGCTCAAGTTCTGACAGATGGACGCCGACTCCCCATTTCTTGTCTGGTGCCACAGCACAAGTGTTGGCTCCTGCCGTCAGATTCAGTCACTTTCCCTTTTCTCTACACTCCACACCCTGGGCTGCTTGTCACCCTCTGGGGTTTGCATGTTTCCCCAGCATGCCTGGCTCCTGAGCTTAGCTGAAACCACAGGGGCTCTGGCCTTGTGCCCAGTACATGCTCATAGCACACAGCTCCCCCTGATCCACGTGGAGGAGCTGAGGACATAGGCCCTCACCTGCTGTGGTCTTGTTGTTGGTCCAGATAAGATTCTTGGCTTTCACCACAACCACAGTCAGACGCTCAGCTGTGGGCAGGTAACTGAGGGACAACAGGATCTCTCCCACAGCATCAGCAGCCTATGAAAATAGGTATGGTTCAGGAGTCTTCTGCCCTCCAGGGACAAGGGGTCCAGGGAAAGGTGGATATTTCCTTCTCCATTGGAAAGCCACTGCTTTGGGAGCTAATTCTTTTTTTTTTTTTTTGGTTTTTCGAGACAGGGTTTCTCTGTGGCTTTGGAGCCTGCACTGGAACTAGCTCTTGTAGACCAGGCTGGTCTCGAACTCACAAAGATCCGCCTGCCTCTGCCTCCCAAGTGCTGGGATTAAAGGCGTGCGCCACCACCGCCCAGCCTGGGAGCTAATTCTTAACTAGGCACCAGGCTGGCAGGATTGAGAAAAGGACAACCAACCCACCCCCTGCCACACCAGGGAGGATGCACAGACCCTCCCTTGCTCCGGGTGTAGACCATGCCTTGGAAGGAGGTCCAGAGGTTTCCTGTCAAGTGCATCATGCAGCAGATATAGTTTTGTTCCTCATTCAGGGCCAAGGAAAACATTCCCTGACTAGTGTAAAGGGATCCAAGTTGACAGCATTTGCTTAAGCAACAGTGTTCCCTGAAATTGTTACCATGATAAAAGTAAGCTTCAGCTTGGCCCATGTCTGAGATAACCCTCTTTTGGGTCAGACCCATGCATCCCTAACAGGAATTGAACCTCTGATGATGTGATAGTAAGCACAGAGATGATGGGCTGGAGAGATGACTCAGAGTACTGGATTCCTTTCCAGAAGGCCCAGGTCAGTCTCTAGCACCCACCATGTAGCTCACAACCATATGTAACTCCAGTTCCTGGGGATTGGACATCCTCCTCTGACCTCCATGAGCATAGCACATATGCATGACACACAAATATATATCCAGGTAAACCAGGCAAAACACTCATAAGAATAAATAAATAAAAGGACATAAAATAAAAATAAATATATACAAAAAATAAAGGACATAAAATAAAAATAAATATATACAAAAAATAAAAAAGAAGAAAGAACTAAGAAGCGGGCAAGAGAGATGGCTTGGTGGGTAAAAGGACTTACCACTAACCCAAATGACCTGAGTTCAATTACCCACAACCCACGTGGTGAGGGAAAGAACCAACTTGGAGAAGACAAGGGGTCTTCTGACTTCCACATGCCTTCTCTGTGTGTGTATGCATGCCCGTACACACATGCACACAGAAAACACAATAAACAATGTTTTAAAAAAAAATCAAAGCAAAGTTGTAAAACAGTGGCATCTAGAGGGCGTATTTGCCACCACATGCAGTGAGCGGTTCCCTAGAGTATGGCTTGGAACCCCTTCTCTGCTCTCCTAATGTTGTAAAGGTCCAGGCAAGGGACAGGATAGTGGCATCTCTCCTAGGAAGTGTGTGTGTGTATTCTTGCCTAAGGTGAATAGGGAAAAGCCAAAGCAGGTTTTACCTTATTCTGGTCCTGTAAGTATAGCCAGCCACTAAAGGGCTGCAGGGGGAGGTCCAGGACAGACAGCTTCAGCTCCACCACCCCAGTGCTCACGTTCCGCTCATCCTCATCGATGCCGAACACAGAAAATCGGAGGCTCTTCTCCTCCAAGGCTGTGGAATCCAGGGGGACAGAGAACTTCTCATCGAAGAAGATGGAATAGGCATTCCTCTGGATCTATAGAGAAAAGGGGCCATGGAGGGGCTTTCTGGTACCCAGTCTTGATTCTGGTCCTCCTTTTGTGGTTCAGCCTTCAAAATTTGTTTCCTTAATTTTGTTTTGTTTTGAGACCAGAACCCCCATAGCTCAGGATGGACTCCTGAGCTTCCTGCCATTTATTCCAAAATGCTAGGATTACAAGTATGACCCTCCATACTGTACTTCCCCTCTTTTTCTTGTCAGAGACAGGATCTTACTATGTAGCCCTGGCTGTCCTGAAACTCACCGTGTAGACCGGGCTAGCCTCAAACTCACAGTGATCTCCCTGCTTCTTCAGTCAGGATCTTGCTATGCAGTTCTGGCTGTCTGGAACTCACTATATTGCCCAGACTAGCCTTAAATTTACAGCCATCTTCCTGCCTTTGCCTTTAGAGCACTCAGATTACAGTGCCAGTTACCAGACCTGGAAGACCTGAAGGTTTTTGGTTGTTGGTAGTGTTTGATTGGTTTTTGGTTGTTTTGAGACAGGATTTTATGTAGTCCAAAATGGCCTCAAATTCATTATGTAGCTGAGGATAACCTTGAATTCCTAATCTTTCTGTCTGTATCTCCCAAATGTTGAGATTACCTTGAGGTTTAAAAGCCCCAATGTCTCCTTTTTTGTTATGGTTAACCCATTGGCCTGACATTAGAAGCTTCCATAACTAAATCCCAGTAATCTTCATCCTCATAGGATGCTGTGGCTACGCTGGTCTCTATCTCTCCTTCTGCCCAACTTAGTAGAGCCGTGGGACAGGCATACAGGGGGAGCTGGATAACTGTCTGTAAATAGCCCACTGACACCACAGCCTCCTGTAAAGCCTGGCGAAGACTTTCTGATTGTCATAGGATAGACGGATGAGTAGACAGATAGACAGACGGGTGGAGGGACTAGGCAGGGCTGGACATGTTTCGCTCCTCAGCTCACTCCTGCTTTCAGATGCCATTGGCCCCCTTCCAGGAAGCTGTGGGCAGTCCTCAGGGAGGTGCACGTGAGGCTCTGCTTGCCCTTCTGTGGGGGGCCGTCTGAGTCACTGTGCGGTGGTATTTAGAGAGCTGCTCTAATCCCTGGCACCTTCTCTGATGTTGAGGGGGTTGTTAGACCTGGAGACAACACCCCACCCCCACAGTGAGACAGCTAGGCTGTGATGTCACCAAGCCTTTCTTCCTAGGAACAAACCCCACTAGTCTCTAGCTACTTTGATCTCACATTCTGTCTCTGCCCAGCTCTGGAGGGTTCTTCCTGCAGCCACTCTATCCCAATACACAAACCTGGAGCCATGTTGCCACACAGTCCTCTGCCTTAGACTCATCCAAGCTCCTGTCCACCAATGTACCTCCTCAAGGAACACATCCTGAGTCATGTGGCCCAGGCCAAAAGCAACATAATGTGTATCAGCTCAACAGCAGTTCCTCATGGTCCTGAGAACTGCTCCTGATGCCTACCAAGGACTGAGTTAAGCACTCTGCAGTAAAATCCCAGGCCTTCTTCATAACTGTGGTGCTTATTTGACAGATGGGAAAACTGAACAGTGACTCGCTCAAGGTCACATCACCAAGCGAGGGTGGAACTTGGGTTTTAACCCAATTCCTAACCACCCACTGCCGCTATACCGCCAGTAGAAAATTAGGCTCTCGGTAGCACATGAATAGAGAGCTGGTGGTTAGTTCTAGAGTCTTCTAGAGTTATGGGGTACTATGGGGGTGGGGGTGGAACATCTACCGCTGAGAGCCAGCCACCCAGTGTCCAGTGTGACTGCATACAGATGGGGCTCCAAGAACACAGACGCCCCTTGGTCCTGCAGGGCCCATTTCAGAGGGCTCAGGATTTGGACTCCTCCCAGCCTGCTGTTGGGCAGTGGATGTAGCTGTCAAGGTGTGTGTGGCACCTTGGAGGTATCCTGTATCCTCCCTGTTGGATCCAACTCCTTTCCTATTGATTGTTGACGGTCAGGGGTTGTGTCAGCAGGTTCCCTGGGTCTCTGGCTTCCAGCAGGGTGAGCATGGGGGGTCACCAGAAGAAAACAGAGATCAGAGGGGGGATTCAAGTGCTTACCTTCCAAATCATATCTTCAGTTTCCCCGGGGGGTTGATCACACACTCTCAAGAAAAAACACAGCTCCTATATCAGTTGGGGTCCAGAATTCACTTCCCCCTCATGGTTTTTTCAGTCCCTGGGGTGGGCCCTCCTTCTCATTCACAAACTCATGGAACCATGCCACCACCGAGGCTACTTCTCCCCGACCCATTCCAAAGCAAATAGCAAATGAGTCTGTCATTGAACTCTCTCCCAGATCAGTCAAATGAGCAGGCCATCTTTCTTCTTGCCAAGACTCCATGCTGACAGATGTGGAGATGGACAGTTACTCACTGTTCTTGAGTGATAGGAAGATTGAAAACTGTAACACAGCGGTAACACAAAGCTGGTTCTATCCCTGGCCATGCTCCTCTAGAGTCACATTCTGATCTGCTCTCCAGCGCCCCCTGTCATCCTGTCTGGTACTGCAGATCTGCCCATTAGTCCAGATGTCAGGGAACCCAGTGCACCTCACTGGCCCAGACCCACTTACCCTGGAAATGCCAACGATCTGTTCATCTGGCAGCAGACTGACGCGCATAAAGCAGGACTCAAAGGTGGCCTCCTCGCGCTCCAGGAGGTCCTTGCCTTGCAGCACTGCCACGTGGAGGGTGTGGGAGGCTGCATCATAGTCCATGCTCACCTCCACCTGGCCCAATGTGAAATCCTGCCCAAAGGTGTTGCTCACAGAGGAAATGGAGTTCAGAGAGTCAGCCGATTGTGACTTACGGAGAGTACCATAGGGGGCCAGGTCCAGTTCCCGGCCCATCAGCTCCAGGGGTCCCAGCTCACTGATGCTCTCAAAGGTGTCCTCGATACTGAGGCTGCCTTTGCGGCTGGATGGTCCCCGAGTGTTGGTTCGTTGGGCATTCCACTGAGGGACTCTCTGTGGGTGAACAAAAGGGACAGGGAAGCATTACATGGGTCACAGGCACCATCTCTAGGGGACAGCAAAGATATCCTTTACCCGTTTGTTCAAGAAACCCTAGTCTCTCCTTTCACAACACCAGCCCAGGGGACTATTCAGACCACTTTGTTTCTTTCTCTCTCTCAACACAGGAACTTGCTACATATCCCTGGCTGGCCTGGAACTCCTGGCCTGCCTGCTTTAACCCCTGAGTGCTGAACTTGGTATAGTCATGTACCAACCACATCTAGCTTTTTCTTTCTTTAACCAGAAGGGAAGAAAGCATTTTCTTAAATACTTTTTGTTGTTGTTGTTGTTGTTTTGTTTTTTTGAGACAGGGTTTCTCTGTAGCTTTGGAGCCTGTCCTAGAACTAGTTCTTGTAAACTAGGTTGGCCTTAAACTCACAGAGATCCTCCTGCTTCTGCCTCCCAAGTGCTGGGATTAAAGGTATGCATCACCACCACCCGGTTTTAAATTACTTATTTTTTGTGACAAAATTTCATACATAAAAATGTCAGTTGCAATGGCATTTA
>JAQHUG010000205.1:2908206-2919405 GCA_028555095.1 Dicrostonyx torquatus | reverse complement strand
TCCAGTCCCACATGACACAGGTGTGTCACTGCTCATACAATACAGGTGTACAGTCACAGCTAGTCTCATATGATGAGGAGTTGTTTTAAGATTTTTGTTTGTTTTTTGTTTTTTTAAGACAAAGTTTCTCAGCTCTGTCTTGGAAATTGCTCTGTAGACCAGGCTGGCCTTGAACTCACAGAGATCCTCCTGCCTCTGCCTCCTGAGTACTGGGATTGAAGGTGTGCACCACCTCGCCCAGCTAAGATTTTTTTTTCCATTTAAAAACTTTTATATAGCCAGGCATGGTGGCGACACCTTTAATCCCAGTATTTGGGAGGTAGAAGCAGGTGGATCACCGTGAGTTTCAGGAGATCCTGGTCTACAGAGCAAGTTCCAGGACAGCCAGGGCTGTTACGCAGAAAAACCTTGTCTCAAAAAACCAAAAGCAAATAATAATAAAATAATAATTATTATAATTATAAATTATGACAGGTTTATGTGTCAGCCAGAGACATCAGATCCCCTGGAGGTGGAGCTATAGAAGACTGTAAACCGACCTATATAGGTGCTGGGAACCTATGGTGTGAATATGTGTAGACACTTGCACCATGGTCTGTGTATGTGGAGGTCAGAGGTCAACTTTCAGGAGCCAGTTCTCTTCTTCCACCATGTCAGTCCCCAGGCCTCCAACTTAGGACACCATACTTGGTGGCGGATTTCTTCACTCACAGAGTCACCTCAATAGCCCAAGTGATAGGGATTCTGCTTTTGTTTTGTTTTGTTTGTTTGTTTGTTTGTTTTTTTGAGACAGGGTTTCTTAGTAGCTCTAGCTAGCCTGGAACTCAAGTTGTAGACCAGGCTGGCCTCGAACTTGCAGAGATCCACCTGCCTCTGCCTCTGCCTCCAGACTGCTGGGATTAAAGATGTGCACCACCACTCCCGGCTTCGGCTGTGATAGTTTTAAAAACTGTGATCAATCCTTTACTTGACATCAAACATTTATTCAACAAGCTCAGGGCTAAGAGTTGCCAATCTCCAGGGGTGTAAGAGAGGTCTGATCCACACTCACAGAGAGGAGAGGCCTGGAGGGTGACCCTCAGAATGGATGGTGGGACATGGATTTACACAGGAGCGGAAGCCTCACCTTCAGCTTAGCCTCCGCATAGGCCTCTCCATACTTTTGCTGCAGGTACCTGTAGTCGTAATTAGGGAATGGGGAGGGGCTGGGGAAGCTCCCCGATGTCCAGAGCTTCCACAGACTCACAGCCGCGATTCCAAGCAGTGCCAGGGCCCCGGCAGCGTAGACACCCACCTCCCAGCCAGGGGGGCTCTTGATGACTGCAAGGCAAGGACAGCCTGTCATTAGTGGGGTACAGCGACCGCCAGGGAAAAGTTGATTACCATGGGTACTTATATATTTACATGCTTTGTGTGCTTGGCTTTTTTATGTGAGCATGCATGTATGTATACGCATGAATGGGTATGCATGCATATGTGGGTGAATGCACATGAAGGCCAAAGGTCATCCTAAGGTGGTGTTCTTCAGAAGCTGTCCACCTTTTTTGGACACAAGTTCTGCTAGCTGGCCAGCAAGCCCCAGGGCTCTCACGTCTTTGCTTCACCAGTGATGGAATTACAAACACATGTCATCCTGAGTTCACGTAGAGGACGGAGACCAAACTCAGGTCCTCATACCTGCATGGTGACCATTTCATTGACTGAGACACCTCCTCCCAAGCCCTGTTTTCTGGTTTGTTTGTTTAAGATGGGTTCATGTTGCCCAGGCTGGCCTCAAACCTGCTATGTAGCTGAGATGACTTTAGTTCCAATCCTCCACCACCTTCTCAGGGCATCACCCTACCTAGTGACACTATGTACTACACAATGTTTATTGAGAAGAAAAAAAAAAGCAAGACGGCTCACTGAGTAAGGTACTTGCCACCAACTGATGACCCGAGTTTGACCCCTGAGCACCATATGGTGGAAGAACATAACCAACTCCTATAAATTGTCCTCTGTCCTCCACACAAGTGCCATGGCATGGCTACACACATATATAAGCCACAATTAAATTAGTAAATAAATACATATGTAGTAAATACAAATTTAAAAAATAAAATCAAAATTTTTATTTAAAAAATATTATTAAAAAAATGTATACTGTGTTACAAGACTTGGTATGAAATCCTATAAATTCAGTGCTAAATAAGACACTCTGCTTGCTTTCTTGATTTCTTTTTTTGAGGCAGTCTTGCTTTGTAGCCCAGGCTGGTCTCGAATTCTAGACAATTCCCTATTTCCTTTTTTAAAAATTTATTTTAAGTGCACTAGCACTTGTCTGTGTGAAGCTATATGTCTGTGTGAAGCTATTGGATCCTCTGGAATTGGAGTTACAGACAGTTGTGAGCTGCTATGTGGGTACTGGGAATTGAACCCGGGTCCTCTGGAAAGGCAGCAAGTAATCTTAACCACTGAGCCATCTCTCCAGCCCTGCAATTCTCTATGTCAGCCTTCAAAGTGTTGGGATTATACATGTGCGCCACCACACCCAGCTTAAACACACTCTTGGGAATCTCTGCTTCTGCCTCCTCTTCCACAAAACCATACATTTCTACTGGGAGATACTTAGCCAGAGCAGAAGAAAAGCCTTACACAATGGTTAGATATCCCTCAAGCTTCAGAAAAACGGAACTGTTCTTGCTTCTGTGGGTTCCCTGGCCTCAAAGTCCTCAGAGGGCCTCTCGCTTCAGAGAATCAAAGTGACCTTTCCCTCTTGGGAAAAAGAATGAAGATGCAGAGGAGAAAAAGAAGTGCTTTAAGTCCCATTTAGAACAACCCGACGCCCATCAGCGGGTGAATGGTTAAACTAAATAGTGACACACTCATGTACGGGACACAGTGCAGTCACTCAAAGAATGTTACTTGAAATATCAAGGTCAATGCTAAGAGTACAGAAAGTAGATGAACCTTGAGAACATCCTGGTGGCTGCAAGAAGCTGGTGACAGGGACCACATGTGTAATTCTGTTACAGTCAGCCTCTGTCTGTGGGTTCCATCCCCCCTCCCTGTAGCCTCAACTCATCCTGAATAACGGACTGTGCAATCAGGCTGTAACCATCCTGACTTCAAACTTCTTTTTCCTTTGTCTTTATTCCCTTAATAGAGTAGGGTAATGAATATTTACTAGGACTGACATTATATTAAGTATTAGGAGTCACCTAGAGATGGCTGAAGGCACACGGGAGGATGTGCACAGAAACTGTGCGAACACTCATCATTAAAATGGTCATCTGTGGACCTCAGTATTTAGTGGGGGGTCCAGGAATGAAGCCCCTGAAGGTACTGAGGGATGACTACATAAGAACTGTTCAAGAGGCTGGAGAGAAGGTTCAAACGGTAAAGTGCCTGTCATACAAGCATGAAGGTCCAAGTTCAGATCTCCAGCACTCTGACATAAAAGCCAGGTATGGTGGCTCATGTTGTAACCCTAGTGCTGTAGGCAAACAGGAGCTTGCCATCCGGACAGCCTAGCCAACTGGCAAGGCTGAAGAGAGACTCTTTCTCAAAAAATAAGGTAAAGCCGGGCGATGGTGGTGCACGCCTTTAATCCCAGCACTCGGGAGGCAGAGGGAGGTAGATCTCTGGGAGTTCGAGGCCAGCCTGGTCTACAAGAGCTAGTTCCAGGACAGGCTCCAAAGCTATAGAGAAACTTTGTCTCGAAAAACCAAAAAAAGAAAGAAAGAAAAAAAAAAGGTAGAGAGCAAGGATGGAGGAAGACCAACATCAAAAGTTCACTCACACAACACATAAAAATAATAAAAAAGGGCTGGAGAGATGGCTCAGAGGTTAAGAGCACTGACTGCTCTTCCAGAGGTCCTGAGTTCAATTCCCAGTAACCACATGGTGGCTCATCAACCATCTGTAATGACATCTGGCCTGTAGCATACATGCAGACAGAATACTATGAGGCTAAAGAGATGGCTCAGAGGTTGGGAGCACTGACTGCCTTTCCAGAGGACCCAGGTTCAATTCCCAGCACCCACAGGGTGGCTCACAGCTGTCTGTAACTCCAGTTCCAGGGGATGCGACATCCTCACCCAGACATACATGGCGGCAAAACATCAATGCACAAAAAATAAAAATAAATTTAAAAATAATAAAAACTGTTTAGATATGGAAATGAATGATGAAAATATTCTAAAAATCCATTGGCCGTTTATTATCCTAAAACCACTGCTGTGCACATTTTAAAGTGGTGAAGTTCTTAGCTGATGCTTTTGTTTTCTGAGACAAATTCTCATGCATCCTTCCCAGCTTGGCCTAGAGCTTATCACATAGCTGGAATTGAACTTCCGTTCACCCTGTGTCCACTTCCCAAATGCTAGGATTAGAAGCCTTTCCTGCCATACCCAGTACAGTAGCTGAATTTATTTTATTTTTTTTTTTGAGATAGGGTCTCACCATGCAGTTCAGGCTGACTTCAAATTTGTGATCCTCCTGCCTCAGCCTCCTGTGTGTTGTGACTACAGGTGTGAGCTCCAATCCCCAGTTTATACAAGTAAATTTCATCTCTTAGTAAATCTCTAACCTCAAATCAACACACCAGTTCCACTTAAGCAAGAGGTGGCCACAGGCTGTGCTTTGGCCAAAGACTCTGTTCCTCTGCTGACCAGGGCATAGCTGTTACCACTGGAATCTCTGTTCCCACACGTAGCAATTTAATCCCTCAACCATTTCCCCAGGAATCCTCACCTTGTACAGTGCATGGGCCCTGACAGGGCCACACGTGCTCAAGGATGTGGTCTCACCCTGCTTGGGAACCTGTCTCTGATGTCCTAAGGAAGCTGCCAAGATGTTTCATGTGGCAAGTGACAGTGGAGCCAGATAGGACTGTAAGCCATTTCTAGTACTATTGCTGTACTCAACTCAAATGGGGAAGCTGAAGTTAAAGTTCTTTAACTTTCCCAAGGCCACAGAACTGAAAGTGAACAGAGCTGGGGCTGCGACTCCAGTGCCAGACTCCAGGGTAATAATCAGAGCCACACCTGGCTTAGCTTAGCTCCCTTGGAGTGGCAACGTGGAGATCGGCAGGAGGAGTGGAGGGTCTTTCTGAGTGGAAACCGAGATCTAATGAAGACATTAAAATAAAGAAACAAGAAATAACAGAAGCAGGGTGAAGACTGATCACTGAACGTTGGATGCACATACATGTCAGCACCTTGTGGATAGGGGAACCAGCACTGAGTGAGGATGCCCTGGGTCCAGCTCCTGACCTTAAATAGCACAGAGATCAGAGAGAGGCAGGCAAAGAGATACATCAAACAGGACACTGGAAACTGTGTAGGAGTGCAGGAAGGCTGAGATATGTGAAGAAGCAAGAAGTATGGCAGAGAGCTGGCTAGGTGGCTCAGCAGTTAAGGGTATCGGCTGCTCTCCCAGAGGTCCCTGGTTTGAATCTCAGCACTCACATGGTAGCTCACAACTGCCTATAAATCTAGCTCCAGGTACCCTCTTTGGCCTTTGTGAACACCATGTACATACAAGTAGTACAGATATCCGTGCAGGTACAACATTCATACACACAAGATAAAATAAAATAAAAAGAAGTATGGCAGGCTGTGCAACAGGGGTTAGGAGTTGTGGGCCAGCAGAGAGAAGGTGTTGACAAAGGACCTGAGCCCAGTGGAAGGGAGAGAATAAGGCACCATGAGCCAGAGGGGCTCCTTGTCTCTGCTTCCCAAAGCCCAACAAGCCAAAGGACAAGGCTGGACCTTCAGTCAGACATTCCTCCAGCATGAGCACCATCTGGGCTCAGGTACCTTGGCTCTAAGGTACATCCCCATGTCACCAGCCTCTCTGGGCTTCAGTGTCCTCCCTGGGAGACTGGAGGTGACAAACGTCCCCCCATTCAGCGGTTCCACCCAGAGGATGTACTATTTGAAGGGGAAAAATCCTAACATATGTTATGTCTCATGTGAGTCACTGGCTTATTTATAACAGAGGAGCTCTGAGAGCATCCTGAAGGTCCCACCCAGGGAGCTGCTGGGGGTTGGCTGTTCTGTCATAGGCAGGCATATCATTGGCTTTTGAGAATGACAACTTAGGTCATTAGGATGGGGGTGATAGGGACATTGCCAGCACTAAGAAAAAGAAATAAAATCACTCCCCAACATGATAGGTTTTAATGTAAAAAGATCACACAACATAGGGACAAGGGCTTGCAAACCAGGCTGGTGTTTCAGTCAGATGTGGTGCCAGGTGCGAGGAATCCCAGCACTTGGGAAATGGAGACACAGGATCAGGAGTTCAAGTCATCTTCAGTTTACAGATAATCGAAGGAACTGTAAGCACAAGCCCCCTACTTATTCTAGACTTTTCCTGTGATATAACAGGAGCCAACAGAAATCACAACCAAAACATCTAGAGGGTCCCAGGCGAGACAAGATTCTAGAATGTCCTCAGAGTCTGCAAACTGGGGGTGAGTTGGGAAAGTAACTGGCCAGCTGGGCCACATCAGACCAGACAGGAGGGGGGTTGTCTAGAATTCCAGAAGAGAGGTCCACAGATCCAAGCATATCCAGGGGCACAGCAGAGTCAGGCACCCTTGCATGAGAGGGTCTAGGGGACTAAATTTTCAATGCTGGTTGGTAGAATTGGGGAGAGCTAGGGTCAGCAAAGCTAGGGTCAGGGAAAGAAAAACTCAGGCAGGTGGCAGGGAATGGTAATGAATACCCATTAAATTGACAGAGTTTCTGGAATACCAGGAGGGACAGTGGGTATATCAATGGAAGTGAAGCCTAAAGTAAGACAAGGCATGAGATGAGGAAGGAGAGGAACTCTTAACAGCTTTTTGTTTTGTTTTGTTTTGTTTTGAGGCAGGGTCACTTTATAGATCTGGCTGTTCTGGAACTCATTATGTAGACAAGGCTTGCCTAGAACACACATGGACCCACCTGCCTCTGTCTCTGGAGTATGTGGATTAAAGGTGTGCACCATTTCACACAGCCTAAACTTTAATTCCAGCACTCAGGAGGCAGAGGCAGGCAGATCTCTGTGAGTTTGAGGCCAGCCTGAGCTACAGAGTGAGTTACAGGACAGCCAGAGCTATTATATAAAAAAACCCTGTCTAAAAGTCTGGATCTGTGAGAGCCGTGACATTGTCAAAGGCCACACTGTGTTGTCTGTGTGAAGACCAGTGGCATTGCAGATGAAAAGTGAGGCTCTCTGTTTGGGGACTGAGAAAGGCTGTCGCTGCCCCACCCTGAAGTTCAGCCCTGGGCCAGTGGGGCCTGCACTGGTGTGACAGGGAATGCTGGACTAGGAGGTCAGGAAATCTAAGGTCACAACCTGACCTATTATTGTCTCTTTTCTCACTAAGGCTCACTCCTAACGTTGTAAATAGGGAGGCAGACATCTGGAAGAAAGATAGCAGCCGTGTATCAGCCATGACAACACCCACCATTCGGGAGCAGGACTGTGAGAGTATGATGGAGTATCCAAGTCATTTCCCAGAATTGGAGAAAGGCAATGGTGAGTCTCAGACTCTCGTCGTTCTTGACCTGGGTAAGTGCAGCATCGTCTAACATGAACAAATTCCAGGAGGGCCCCAGACCGGTGGATTCTATGTCACAGGCTTATTCCCAGGGATTGGTACAGCAAGGGTCTCACGGGGAACCCCCATCTCAGACAAAGAGAATCTTTTCTTTTTTAAGACAGGGTTTCTCTGTGGCTTTGGAGCCTGTCCTGGAACTAGCTCTTGTAGACCACAAAGAGAATCTTTTTAACAGAAATGTTTCTAGGTGTGGTGGCACATGTCTGTAATCCCAAGATTTAGTGAGTAGAAGCAGGCAGATTATGAGTTCAAGTTCATCCTTGGCTACATAGAGAATTCAGGGGTACAGGACTGGGGAGAGAGCTCAGTGCTCAAAGCACTTGTGCAAGGGTGAGACTGAGAGTTTTGAGCCCCAGAACCCATATAAATGCTGGTGTGGTGGGCATGAAAAAAACGCCTGTAATTCCAGCTTTGGAAATCAGAGATGGGGATTCTCTGGAGCAAGCTGGCTACTGAGACTAGCCAAATAAGCAAGTTCTAGATTTCACCAAAAGACTGCCTGCCTCAACAAATAAGGTGGAAGACTACTGAAGTATGATTCTGGACATCAATGGTGGCCAATGGTGGTCACCACATGCACACACATGTGTACAGACATATCTCCTATGTATACCCACACATATTCATACATGCATACACACACACACACACACACACACAATCCAAAACAATTGTTTTTGAAGCCATCTTGGGCTACGTGAGATCACATCTAAGAAACAAACGTAACACCAATAACGAAAACACACAAACCAAACCAAAGAAACGGAAAGAATCCACTGTAGTGAAAGGACAAGGAGACTGCAAGTGGGTCTCAGGATGTTGTCCCCAGGGCTGTGTGGCCTAAGGAAGAAGGCTGCCCTTCCCATCCCAGGCTTGGAGCAGTTGCTTGAGGCTGTGGTCCTTGGAGGGTTTGTCTGGGGGACTCACCGCTCAGATGATATTCTGTCACATCCACGGCCATGCTGTTCCCTGAAGTGACAGGGACTGAAAGGGAAAAGAGTCAGCCATGAGCTTGGCCAAAACGATTGCTACTCTGCTTCCCCATCCTGTGTCCCTCCTCCTCTTCTTCTTTTTCTTTTTTTCTTTGTGGTTTTTTTTTTTTTATTTTTCAAGACAGGGTTTCTCTGTGGCTTTGGAGCCTGCACTGGAACTAGCTCTTGTAGACCAGGCTGGTCTCGAACTCACAAAGATATGCCTGCCTCTGCCTCCCGAGTGCTGGGATTAAAGGCATGCGCCACCACCGCCCGGCTCTCCTCTTCTTCTTAAGATTTATTTATCATACATCCAGAGGTGGTGGTTTATGACTTTAATCCTAGCACTCTGGAGGCAGAGGAAGGAGAATTTCTGTGTGTTCAAGGCCAATTTGGTCCACAAAGAAAGTTCCAGGCCAGCCAGTGAATCATTCTCTATCAAAAAAAAATTAATTTTACGTGGCTGGGTGTTTTGCCTGCATGTATGTCCGTGCACCATGTACAGGAAGTCAGACGAGGGCATTAGGTCCTCTGGAACTAGAGTCACAGAGAGTTGCTAGCTGTCATATGGGTGCTGGAAACAGAACCAAAGTCTTAACCTATGAGCCATCTCTCTAGGCTCCTCGTCTCCTCCCTACCCCCCTCCCTTTTTGTGAGACAGAGACAGCTGCCCTAGCTGTCCTGAAACAGGCTGGCCTACAAATCACAGAAATCCACCTGCCTCTGCCTCCCAAGTGTTGGTATTAAAGGTGTGCACCACAACGTCTGGCCCCTCCTTACACTACTTTTCACCTCTCTCCCCTTCTCCACCTCTCCCTTCTCCTTCTTCTTGAGACATGGTCTCACTTTGTACCCCAGGCTGGCACGGAACTCTCCATCTTCTTGCTGTGGCTGCCTGAGTGTGGGGATTACAATCACATACTACCACATAAGCAGGGCGCTCCTGTTCATGACATTTTCAGAAACAGTGGATAAGGGCTGGCATGGTTGTACAAACTTGCAATCCCATGACACAGGAGGTAGGAAAATTACTGTGTTGAGGACAGTCTGGGCTACATAAAAGAACCCTGTCTTAAGCAAAATATTTTAACCTTTTGGGGGAAAAGGGCTAAAACAGGGTCTCGCGTAACTCAAGATGGCCTTGAACTTGCTATGTAGCCAAGACTGGCTTTGAACTCCTGATCTTCCTGCATTTACCTCTCAAATGCTGGGCTTACATAAGTGCTCCATTATGTCTGGATGTGTGTGCATGTGAAAACTAGCCGTTGGTGTCAGAACAGACATCAGGACAGAACAGCCCTGGGATCTGCCTGCCCTCTGTCTTGGTGTCTGTCTTCCCCCATCCCCGTGTTCCACCTCTCCCTCCCTTGACACTTACAAACACACTGCCACATCTGCTGTTTTTGATTTTTGTTTTTTGTTTTTCAAGACAGGGTTTCTCTGTGTAGCCCTGGCTGGCCTCACATCTACAGAGATCCGCCTGCTTCTGCCTCCTGAGTGCTGGGATTAAAAGTGTGTGCCACCATCATCACCTGGCCACATCCTGCTTTTTCTGTGAGTGCTAGGGATCTGCAACTGGTCTTCCTGATTGCACAGCAGACATTTTGCCCCTTGGCTGTCCCAGCCTCCCGATGTCTCCTATCTCCCAAAGTCTCCTATCTCCCAGCCTCCCAAAGTCTCCTATCTCCCAACCTCCCAGCACACCTTTAATCCCAGCAGAGGAAGGTGGATCTCTGTGAGTTCAAGACCAGCCTGGTCTACAGAGCAAGTTCCAGGATGGGCTCCAAAGCTCAGAAACAAAGCTCTGAGACAGAGAAACCCTGTCTCAGAAAACCAAAAAGAAAAGAAAAGAAAAAAAAAATTCCAGTGTTTACCTGAAGCATCAGTGTTAGCCAGGTGTTTGCATCTGCCAGCTCTCCAACCCTGCCTCAGCACCACCCTAAAATAACAGCTGGGACTCGAGACTGCTCATTAGGGCAGGCCACCTAGTACCTCAACTCAGGTTCCATGTAGCTTTCAAAAAAGTCAAAAAGATTGAATTCCCTCAGTATTCTGCTCTCAATCTTTCCCTGAGTAGAATGCTTTCTTCTCTGCCCACTCTTGTCTCCTGGGTTCCATGAGCCACTGAGGTCTGTATTATTTTAGATTAAGACCTGGGAGCTCATACAAGCCATTACCTGAACTCAGATGGCTGCTTATTATTTTATTATTATTGTTGCTAAGAAGTTAATGTGGCTTGGGGATGTGTTCTGAGTGGGTGGAGAGAGAAGGCTCTGGCACAGGAGACTAGAATGAGCTGTACTCATTTCCTTTTTCCCCCCAACGTAATATTTTTATTCATTATTTGGAAGTTTCATATAATGTATCCTGGTCACATTCAGTTCCCAGTCTTCCAAGGCCCACCCCTCTCTTTGTGACCCTCGCCCCCAGTAGAAGAAAAGAAAAAAATATATACCAAGTCCAATTTTGTATTGCCCATACACTCACTAGAGCATGGTCAAACTCACAGTGGCCAGGCCCTTAAAAAAAAAAAAAAAAAACTGAGTCCTTCCCCACCCCCTGCTGTTTAGAGCTACACTTCAGATCTCCCATCACAATTATTTGTTTTTTCTGTTTTTGTTTGTTTGTTTGTTT
>JAQHUG010000205.1:2836130-2867831 GCA_028555095.1 Dicrostonyx torquatus | reverse complement strand
AGTGCTGGGATTAAAGCCATGCGCCACCACCGCCTGGTCAGCCACATATGGTTTTAATATTCCTCTCTGTCGTTCTGACCTTATACATTTGACCCATCTCACTCTCTGCTTTACCTGAGATAAAGTTCCAGTCCTTAAAAACTGAACATTTACATCCTGAAGAGGCCAATTTGGATGCCAATATTCTGAAGAAATTATTGTTACCTCAGCACCTGTGTCTACCAGACAGACCTTCAGTGACAACACCATTTATTCGTATTTTTAATTTTAGTCTTTGTTCATTTATAGAAGTTTGCCAAAATACTCACTTTATGCTTTGTCCTGAATTTTTTGTTCTCTCTTCTATAGCTATCCTATTATCCAGAGCAGTGTGGTTTCTTACAATAGGCATTAGATTCTTTAATTGTTCTGGGAAGGAGTTTCCTCTATGATGGCAGGAAATGACTGAACTGGATTTAACAAAATATAAATATATTATTTGTGTTTTAATAAATAAAGCTCACCTGAAGATCAATGTAAAACAGCCACACTAGTCAGCCATTCAGGCCAGGCAGTGGTGGCACACACCTTTAATTCCAGCAGCCACACTAGTTAGCCATAGAGTCTGGGCAGTGGTGGTATTCACCTTTAATCCCCACACTAGAGAGGAATATAAAACAGGAGGAGATAGGTCTCAGCTTAGTTTTATTCTGAGGATTCCTGGTGTCTGGCTTGCCCATTTTTGATTTGAGGTCGAGGTAAGAGCCAGTGGTTGGCTGCTTTACTTTTCTGATCTTCAGGGTTGAACCCCAATATCTGTCTCTGGGTTTTTGTTATTTGTGCTTCACCAATACTGACAAATCAATTTTCTTCAGCTTTTCACCATGGCGTCTCATGGACAAGGCTGGCACTACATGAAATGTGGCTGTCTCTAGACTAGAGAGCGACAGAGAGCCTAGTACATCATTTTTTCCCCCATTTTTTCTTCTTTTTTTACTTTTTTGAGACAGGGTGTCTCTGTGTAGCTATGTCTGCCCCAGAACTCACTCTGTAGGCCAGGCTGGCCTCACACTCACAGAGATCCACTTGCCTCTGCCTCCCAAGTGCTAGGATTAAAGGTGTGCACCACCATCACCCAGCCTAGTACACTATTTTATATGTGGGCACTGAGCAGTCTCAGCTTGTTTGTTTTGTCTTAATATTTGTTTATTTTTCTGTATATGAATATTTTGCTTGAATATGTGTGCATGTCTAGTACCAGTGGAGGCCAGAAGAAAGCATAAGATCCCCTGGAACTGGGGTTACAGATGGTTATGAGCTGCCACGTGGGTGCTGGGAGCCAAACCTGGGTTTTCTGCAAGAGGAGCCGGTGCTCTTAACCACTGAGCCAACTATTCAGCTCCGTGTTTGTTTTTTGAGATGGTATAGAGATGGAAGTCAGTTCTCTCTTTCTGGGCATTGAACTTAAGTCTTTAGGCTTGGCAGTAGGTGCTGAGCCATCTGGCTGGTTCCCAGTTTCCTTATATTTTAACTTAATGTTTCTCTTGTGTCACCGAGTTTCATCTAGCTGTCTTACAGACTGTCTCTCAGATTTGTCTGAGATATTTCTTGTTACTACATCAGGGCTGTAGGTTTGGGGTGAGGACCATAGGGGAAGTCATTTTCATCATCAACATTGGTCTTGGCCACCTGGCTGGGAGAGTGCTCCTCAGGCTTTGCCACCTAAAGCTGCTCTTTATTCCCATTTACTGTGCTTTTACCGTGTCTTTCCTGTAGAAGTCTAATGGATTTCCTCCCTTGGCAGCTGCACCTTTGTCACCCAGGGGACAGTAAGCTGTGGCAGTGGCAGATCCAAAGTAGCCAGAACTCCTGGAGCACATGGCTTACAGTAAGATCTTCATTGTGTCCCTCCTTATGACAACTCATAATAACCCACTAGCTTGTTCTTGCTGTCTCTATTTCAAAGATAAGAGCAGAATCTTCTAGCGCTAACCACACTAGAGCAGGCAAGGCAGGAGAGATACATTCCGAGTCTGTCTGACCCTGGGCCTACCCGCATAGATTCAGAACACTTATCTAGCCAGGGACTCTGCCAGCACCCTCCTCTCTCTTTCTCTCTGGTTACTTTTTTTTTAACAATATAATTTTATTTTATGTTTATTGGTGTTTTGTGTCCATGTACATCTGTGTGAGGCTGTCAGAAGCCCTGGAACTAGAGTTACAGACAGCTGTGAGCTACCATATGGATGCTGGTTGGTTCTTTGGAAGAACAGACAGTGCTCTCAACTGCTGAGTTGTCTCTCCAGCTCTCACTGCCCCACCCCCTGGCCCCTTTTAACACCAGCTCTGTAATGGTTTTCCTCCCTGGCTTCAGTTCCCATCAAACAGCCCACTCCTGACCCTCCATGGTGTTTAGTGCCCAGAGGGGAAGTGACCCAGACTTCCCAGAAAATAAACTTGCCCACGGATTTCCATATATACAGAGGCCACTCTTTCCTCTCCCTGCTGCCGGGAAGGGCTGTATATGCATCCCAGCCTGCTTTGGATCCTCCTGGTGGTGAGATACTAGGCCCGAAGTCCTTGTGCAAAGGAAACCTGCACCCTGGTGCAACAGAACATAGGTAGCAAAAAGGCTGGGTCTGGATACATTTGACTTAACTCTTTGGCAGTGCTGGGAAATCAAATCCAGGGCCCCACACATGCAAGGCTAGCTGCTCCAGCATTGAGTCACATCTGCCACCCTGATACATTTATTTGGTCTAGTTCTTCTTGCTACAGGAGTTCTTGTAACCAGGGTTAGCCTCCAACTGACTATGTAGCTTAAATGCCTGACTTTCTTTTCTGCCTCTACTTCTCAGAAGTTTATTTTATTTAGGCCAAGCACAGTGGCCTCAGCAGTCAGGAAGCAGAGGCAGAGTTCCAGGCCAGTCTGTTCTACATAGTGAGTTCCAGGTCAGCCAGGCTTACATAGTGAGATCCTGCCTAGGAAAAAAAAATCAGTATATGTACTTGTGAAAACCGGATAATCTAGGGTTCCTGAGAGAACCTTTTGTCTCATCTCACCCTTTCCTAGGCCCCCACAGGTGCCTCCTCTGGGGTTCTCTTTCTAGACAACACACTGGCGTTGCAATTTCTTGGCTTGTCAAACATGGATGTGCTGTCACCTACTGACTTCACACTGTGGACGGTAGAGACTTAGTGCCCTCATGTTCCCCTCCCCACCATATACTAGAATGTTCTTTCCCAGCCCTCTTGACAGTTACACTATAATTTGGTATAATAAATATTCACTGATTACATTATTATTATTTCAGTTTTATTATTTGTGCGTGTATGTGCATGTGTATAGGCCAGAAGATTATCTGGGACTAGAGATACAGGGAGTTGTGAGGTGCTGTGTGGGTGCTAAGAACCAAATTTTAGTCCTCTGCAAGATCATCAAGTGCTCATAACCACTAAGCCATCTCTCCAGCTATTGCTGTTTTTAAGTTTTAAGTATATTATTATTGAAAGACCTCAAAAGTGGTCTTAACGCCAAGGAGCCCCCAGATTCAATAAACAAGCCATCAGATGCAAATGCATGAGGTGGTTTATTTCATGATTGCAATTGGGTGCAAAGCTTAGGGATAGCTAAGCACCCCGAGTATCCAGGCAAGCAAGCTTTTATAGACAAAAATCACAAGGTACGAGAACAATTGGGATTGGTCCAGACATACAAGCCAGAGTTCAACCCAGAACGAAATTTGTGTAGTTCAGCCCATCCCTGAGTACGTGACATTCAGCAGGCTACTTGATTTCCTGCTGACTACATGATACCTAACATCCTGCCTATCCCCCCTCATCCCTCTCAATTTACAATTCGATAATCATTTGCTGCTACCAGTTCTGGTAACCACCGGTTCTAATAACCATCTGGCTAGAAGACTGTCACTGGTCCTAATAATTGCTATCCTCCTGCCCAGCTAGAAAAGGAAAAACCTGTTGGTCAAACCTGTTTGTCACATTCTGCAGTTTTTATTATCTATCCTTCTAGGCAGGATTGGTTGGGTCCTTTCTATTATTATTATTATTATTATTGGAGGAAAACACTCTTTGGAGCTACATCCTCAGCTCCTGGAGACCCTAGTCTGGAAAACAGAAATATATAATATAGGCAGTTCTCACTCTCCTTCCGTCATCCTCAAAGGGCAGCCCCAGGGAATTGTTCCCAGTTGGCCACTCCCAAACAGCTGCTGTAGCTCCCCTGTGCTTCTCAAGAGAGACACTCTTTGGCTTCCCTTTTCTGGGCACCTCTGCACCTTCAGACAGCCAGTGGTACCTGCTTGCTCCATTCTCAAAGAGATGACCTCAGTGGTCTACAAGGAGGAGCACTGCCTCTCATCCTGTCTGAGATCCACACTGCTGGGAGAGCCTTGGAAGCACAGGGGTGGGCTGACTGCTTGTCCTGGAGGTGTGGAGGGTCAGGCACGGTCAGTGGCAGGCACAGTGCGGAGGGCGTGTGAGGAGCACGTGTCTGCCTTCCTGTCATACCCATTCCTGGACATGCATTGAAGGCAGACTCCTCCTGGGAGGTCCAGTGCTGCCATCTGGTCTGCGGCCTGCTGGGCCCACTCTGCCTGGCACCCGTAGCCCTGCCAAGGCCATGCACAGCCAAGGTGAACTGAGGACATGCCTGCCTTTGAGTGCCAGACTTTCTCAAGGCCTTCCTATGGTAGGTATTTCCAAGGGTTGGCCCTATGGGGCACAGCGTGTGCCCTGGCCCATTGCAACCCCAGGTGCCTCCAGCCACAGGCTGTTATCAAACTTATTTCCCAGACGTGGATGTGAGTTTTCAGAAGTTGTCTGGAACCCAGGGCTCATTAACAGCTCTGCTGTTTCACATGTATTAACTCCAGGAACCCAACAACCCTGTGGGAAGCAATGGCTCTTGTTTTTACTCAACAGAGAAGGTAATCAAGACACAGAGAGGTTAAATGATTTGCTTGATATCATTCAACTAGCAGTAGTGGAAACAGAATTCACCTTCCAGCTGGCCCTGTTTGTGTGCGTGTGCTTGTGTGTGTGTGTGTGTGTGTGTGTGTGTATGCGCGCATCCATGTGTGTGTACATTCACCTGTCAGTGGTCAACCTCAGGTGCTGTCACTCAGGTGCCATCATCACCTTGTTTTGTTTTGTTTTTTCTTTTTCTTTTTTCTTTTTTTTTTTTTTTGGTTTTTCAAGACAGGGTTTCTCTACAGCTTTGGAGCCTGTCCTGGAACTAGCTCTTGTAGACCAGACTGGCCTCGAACTCACAGAGATCTACCTGCCTCTGCCTCCCGAGTGCTGGGATTAAAGGCGTGCACCACTACCGCCCGGCTCATCACCTTGTTTTTTTCCACAGGGCTTTTTCTTCTTCTCCTCCTCCTCTTTCTCCTCTTCCTTCCTCTGTCTCTCTCTGAGACAGGATCTCACTATGTAGCCCTGGCTGAACCTGTATTTTTCCACCTTTCTACTGTAACACTCGCTGTCCTGGAACTCACTCTGTAGATCAGGCTGGCATTAAACTCAGAGATCTGCCTGCCTCTGCCTCCCAAATGCTGGGATTAAAGGTGTGCATTGCCACATCTGGCTGACACAGGGTTTCTTACTGGTTTTTTACTATGATTCATGCATTAGGGCCAATGAGCTCCTGGGATCCTTCTGTTTCTGCCTCCTCAGTACTGGAGTTACAAGCACATGCCGGTGCACCTGGATTTTTATGAGTGCTTGGGATTGAACTCGGGTCCTCATGCTTGCACAGCAACCCTGTTACTGACTGAGTTATCTCTCCAGCCCCTGACCTTGGATATTTTACATACTTTATTCTCTAGCTTGATGATAAAGACCAATTGGGTATGTGTAAAGGTTCTCTCTTGAGATATAGAATCCCAAAGCATCATCATGCCCATTTTACAGAAGAGACAGTTAAGGAGGAGGAGAGTGGGCTGGTGGGATGGTTTGGTGTGTAGAGGTACTTACCATGCAAATTTGGTGACCTGAATTCAATGCCTGGAACCTACATAAAGACGGAAGGAAAACAGGGAGGGGAGCAGAGAAAAATGTAGAGCTTGATAAAATCAATTTTAAAAATTAACTAATTTTTAAAAAGATGGAGGAGAAAGCCCACTCCACAAAGTTGTCCACCGACATCCACATATGTGCCACGTCATATGTTCACACACAAGAATGAGAGAGAGAGACAGAGTGTGTGCTCGTGGGAGAGCATGCAGTAGGAGTGGAGCATGAGCTCAGAGGAGAGGAGTGATTCTCCCTGAGGTTGTTACTTTCAGGAAGGAGGTTCTGACTATAGCTTTGACACTCAGGCCTTGGCTTCAGCTCCTTCTCTGTCTGACCACACTGCATCCCTGTTGCCTCCTTCGGAGAGGAGGGTTTTGGACATCTAGCACAGGCAACATAAGCTGTGGCTGTCGGTCCCAGCTTGTCTTGGGCCCACTGCAGCCTCACTGCCTCATTTGTAAGATAAATAGTCCTTTTGGCACCCACAGCCCTCACCCTGAGAGATGCTGGGGAAACAGTGTTTTCTGCGTGCCTCACTGCTTCCCCATTAGTGCGCCATGAGGCCCTATTTCCCCTGCAGGATTCCTTCCCCAAGCCTGCTCCCAGCCTTCTTCCTTGCAGGAAGCTGATGAAGATGCCCAGTGAAGCCCAGAGCCAAGCCCTGGTCCAGGAATCAGGCCTCCTGTGTAGTCCCCCTCGCTATGGTGCCCTAGTGAACATTTAGTCCATTTTGTAACAGAATATTGACAGCTGTCTGTGCTCTACCTGAGAACAGGAGCACTGATGGAACCATGCTGGATGAGGAACTGAGCAGATGGGAAAGAGGCTGCTCACGCACCAGGAGGTGAGCAGGGCAGATGGGAATACAGTAGAGTCCCGGCCCACACTGTAAACTGTAAGGGCCAAGAGCCCTGGACATTGACTGAGTGGCTCTGCCCACACAGGCCAAAGGAAGGAGAGAGATCAGTGGGGAACTGAAAGTTAAGAGTATGAAAAACAAGAAAGCTGGACGGACAGACGTTGTCTGAGGGTAAACAAGTACGGAGCCCTGGCAAGTGCCTCTGCATAGGCCATGCTGACCATTACACTGGGAAAGCCTCTGGAGGCCACACCTGCAAATGTGCCTACACTGACAGAGAGGCCTAGAAGGTGGGGAATGTATGTCCTTCATGAGGTAGCTAGTTAATTGGTTAGGAGCTACCCCTACCACTAACCAGCAAGCTATGTCTGTCACCTCAGCTCTTTCTGGTCAGCTTTGAGCCCAGCCTGACCATGGTTCTAGTCCAATTCAGTGTGGTCCCCATGCCTCCCACTGTCACCTCATCAAAACTGGCAAGGTAATATTGTTGTCTCCTTTGATGGATGGGGAAACTGAGGCCTCAAGTGCAGGAGGGTATAGGCAGCTGTTACAGAGCCTGACTTAAGGCTGAATCTCTCTCAGTGGCCTACACAACCAATGGAAGTAAAGGACAGGCAAGGTATGAAGCAGGCACATGGGAGGCCGTGGGAAGCAGGGAAAGGAGTCATTTGCAGCAAATCCATGCAGTGCCTGAGTCAGGTCATTGCTGTGTCTGAGACCTTTGCAGCAGTCTGTGCTTCCGAACTGCTCCATAGCCTTTGCTATGCCGATACGTGTGCGGCAAATATTCCCTGAGCACCTACAATGCAGCCAGTGTAGTCTGACCGGTACGTGAACAGCAAGCGCAAGGTGAGGCAGACTTGTCCTGCTGTGAGCTTTTTAGTCAGGACAGGCTGTGGCCTTAACCCCTGTTCCCTAGTCGGTGATTCAGAATGACAGTGTCCCAGTCCTACTGGGTGGCGCTGGTCTCTGCTCCAGTTAGAATCCCCCAAACACCTGAGACTGCCATGTCTTCCGAAACCTAAGAAGCTGATTTACAGTTCCAGAGGCCATGCAGGAAGGTTGAGTTAGGTGTGTGCAGTCCCAGCATCTGCAAGGGAGGGGCTATAGGATCAGGAGCACAAGGCCGGCTTTGGCTTTCTAGTGAGTTTGAGGCTAGCCTTGGCTATAAGAGAACTCATTTCGAAATAAACAAATAGAACTGGCAAGATTGTGCAACTGGTAAGAGCTCTCGCTGTGTGTCCTTGATGACCTGAGAGATCCATCCCCAGGACTCACAGTGAAAAGAGTGAACCAGCTCTGGAATTCATCCTCTGAACCCCACGTGTGCACTGTCATGAGTGCACACACGCGCACACACAAACACACATGAATATAAATGTAATAATTTTAAAGTTTCTACAGTCTAGCTTCCAGGCCAAGTTCCCAATGGCTGCCAGGGACAAATACTGTCCAGAACCTCTTTTGTGCTCTAAGAAAACAGGGAGCCCATCACTATATCTTCTAGAACTTAACCAACCCCTCAGTGGACCCTGTGCCAAGACATCAGGCTGGAACTTGAAGAACTCAGAGGACCCACCAGAAGGCCTGATACCTTCTCCTTGTGTGGGCCCTAGGAGATCCCTCTGCCCTTGAGCCCTTGGACTCTGGGCTGGGCTCGTTCACAGGAGTTGGGAGAGGCTCAGAACTTGAGTGTCAGTCACCAGGCAAATATTTCCTTCAGCTCAGTGGTTTTATTAACGTGTTCAACCCCAGTGTCAGGTACTGGGTGTGTGTGTGGAGGCAGAAGGTCTCTATCTCTCCCCGGGCCTCTGTTTCCCTCTGTCACACAGGGAGGGAGGACTTCCCTGCTTCCTTCATCAGGATGTAATGAGGTCTAAAGAGGCAATATGAATGATTGGGCTTCTCAGGCATATAGCACCCATAGTGAGGGCGGTCCTAGCCTTTGAAGGCTCACTGTCTGTGAGGGAGATCCAAGGTAGAGCTTGGCCCTGTGACCAGGCGATATTCAAGAAATTCTCAGCCGTGTTTGGCTTTGGCTTCACTGACCACTGTTCTAGAAACATCTGGTCTGTGTGGCGTCAAGAGTGTTGTTGACGCTCTCATTTCTGCATATGTCCCTAAGACCTTCATACATGCCAGTCCAGAAGGCAGGGAGCTGAGTGTCTTCTCCTCAGGCCTATGGAGATCCATGCTGAGAGCTAGTTGCCAGAACCAAGAAGGGCAGCGACACAGGGCTTTGAATGACCTAGTGACAGAGGCCTCCGTGGGTCACATGACAAAGGCTGGAAGGGTTCAGAAAAGTCATGAAGAAGCAGATGGGGAGACGCAGGAGTCCAGCTGGTGGAGCAAGGGACAATCACAGCAGTTCTAGCTGTCGGTGTCCAACGAGGTCTCTGGGGAGGCTGACTGATGCAGGGTCACACTAGGGAAGCTGGCGACAAAGCTTTTCCACTTTCTCCTCACCTGCTGGAAGACAACACAATGGTGGGCTTCAGATGCTGTTCCACTCATAGCCACCAGGTGGGGGTAGATCCATGAAAGAGAGGCTAAGTTCCTCAGGGAGGGGAGGTGAACACTTCCCGCTGGAAGGCTGGGAGTCAGGGCCAGGAGTGGTGGGGAAATCTACTCTTCTTTCCCTGGTAAGAGAGCAGACAGTAACTTGCCAGAAGTTGCATTGGCCGATTTCCTTTCCTCCTGCTCTAGTCACCCTTCCGGCATGATTATGTTAAACATCTTAATACAGCTCTGAAAGGCGGGCAGGCGGTTCATTCCTGTATTCCCAGCAGCACTCCGCACGCAGTAGGATCAAGAGTTCTAGGCCATTCTGAGCTATAGAGTGAGACCCTATCTCAAACACAGAGTTCTGAGCATATCCCACCCAGGCCCCATTTCATCCCTCCTCCAACCTTCACTGACTCCCCAGGGCACGGAGAAAACCCCAGCGGCTTCCAGAATGTTCAGTCCCTGGGTATTTGCTTGACTTTCCTCAGGGCAGCTGCACTCTTGACCCCTTTCCTGCCCTGGGTCCCCACCATCGGTCCCCCATGGAACTGGTAATTCAATTCGAAGTCTCACCTGTTGGTATTGCCTCAACCACCGCTGGCTGCCTTCTCTTTGGGTTTGGATCAGCTTCTCTGTGTCTCCCAGGGTCCCTGGCAGCCGCTCCTGAACAGGGACCTCCAGCTCTTCTGTGCCAGCAAGGCCCTGTGACCTGGACTTCTCAAGTCCCTGTCTGAGGCTCAGTGCCCGGTGGAGTCGGCCCTCCAGGGACCTCCCCTGGGACTCACGGAGCTTCCCGTAGCAGGATCGGGGTTCTCTAAAGGACCGACTGCGCAGGTTGGTCCCCATGGTTCTGGAGGCTGTAACTGCTCTGTAAGTCACTAACTTTGTGAGATGGCCTAGTGCGCCCACTCATATGATGGAGCCAAAGGTCAGCACTGCTGAGGTAGCTGTCATAAACCAAAGGGCAGGCAACAAAGATCAAACATCTCTGAGTCACTTCCCAGTTGTCTCCTCACCTTATGGCACTAGATAGCCCAGCCTGGCCTCAAACTCATAATCCTTCTGAGTGCTGAGCTATTTCCCACTGTCTTTCCTCCTAGCTCTACAGGCAGCCTACTCTGACCACTCTACCATTGAGGACCTTGGCCTTGGCCTTCCATAGCGCTCAACTCATTGGCGTGAAGCAAAGATGCTTCCATAGTAGAGCAAAGAACAGGACAGATTCAACCTAGAACTATCAGATTCATATACACCAGCATGATACTGGGTAAGGCAGTGGGCTGGAGCAGTGAACGGTGCTTGTTTAATGGCTACAGCCTCTTGAGTTTTACAAGGTGACAAGAGCTCTGGAAGTCAGTGGCACACATAAAAAACCCATGACCCACAGGGCCTGGGGAGATGGTTTGTTTGTAAAGTGCCTGCTGCACAAGGTTTGAGTCTGGCTCCCCAGTACCCATGTGGGAAGGCAGATGTGCAGCACACACTGTAATCCCAACACCAGAGAGACACAGGAGTCTCCCTGGGGCCTACTGGCCTCCTAATTGAGTTGCATTGGTGAACTCCTGCTTAAGTAAGAGACCCAGACTCAAAACATAAGGTGAAGGCTGTCAAATGGTTGAAAGAGTTAAGGCATGGGCCACCACGCCTGACAACCTGAGTTTGATCCTTGGGAGTCATATGGTGGAAGGAGAGAACAGACTTCCACAGGTTGTCACCACGCCACCACACACGTGCTGTGAAACTCACGCTCCAGCTCTCAAGCATACACAATAAACAGACAAATAAACGAATGAATGTAATTTGAAAATCTAAAATGGTGAAGTCAGGCATTGTGGCATGTCTTTAATCTCAGTGCTTAGGAGCTACAGTCAAGGGAAATCTCTGTCAGTTTGAGGCCAGCCTGGTCTACACAGCTAGTTCCTCTCAAAAATAAAAAATAAAATTAAAATTAAAGGTAGAAAATGACAGAGAAAGATACCTGATGTCAACTTCTGCCACCCCATGTAAGTCCCCCTCAAACACATATACTACATAGAGACACAAAGAATAAAATAAAAAATGATACATAGTAAATATTATTTCACTGAACCAAACTTTTATTGTTTTTAGAAGGGGTTGTATATAGTCCAGACTGGCCTCAAACTTGCTATGTGTCAGAGGACGATCTTGAACTCTTGATCCCCCTGTTTCTACACCTGAGTTCTTGGGCCACCAGTATGAGTCACCATTCCTTGTGTAGCTAGTGCTAGGGATGGAACACAGATCCTTGTACATGCTAGGCAAGTGTTGTACTTACTGATACATCCTCAGCCTACAAGAAAAAAAAATGGAGAAAAGAAACAGGACAGTTCCTGGAGGTGTCAGACGCCTGGGTTTTTCCAGTCTTAGCTTGGCCTCAATATTCTAGCAAAGCCCACAGTTAAGAGCCCAGGCTCTGGGGACCACTGTCTTCTAAGTGAGCTGTAGTCTTACTGCTTGAAGCTCTGTGACCTTGAGTTGCATTCTGCTCTCCTAGGTCCCCTCAACTGTAACAGGGACAAAGAACTCAGGCCATTGTGTGGACTAACTGGGGTGCATAGATCTGGGACCCTGTAAATGCTCAATTAAAGTGAGTTGATGGCATTCATTGTGTTGTTGTTATTGTTGTTTTCAGTTTCTCTGGGTAGCCCTGACTGTCCTGGAACTCATTTTGTAGGCCAGGCTGACCTCAAACTCACAGAGATCCACCTTGCCTCTGCCTCCTGAGTGCTGGGATTAAAGGCGTCTGCCGCCTTCATCCAGCTAATGGCATTCTTTCTTGTATGTAAACCCTTTCTTGTAAGTTTCCTCATCTGTAAAATGGGTTGTTTGGAAACTAACACGCATCATGGACATGAAGTGAGGCTACCCATGACAGCTCTCAGATGAGACTGGGGAGAGAAGGCCATGGTCTGGGCCAGTGATTCCCTGGAATTGTATAATTCGAATGCCTAGGGGATTCCACACATCTGGAGCACCCTCTTTAAGCATTTTTATTATTAATGTCCACATTTCTGGGGCTAGAAAGTCATTTGTCACCAGCCTGATGACATGGCAGAAGGAGAGAACTGGCTTCTGAAAGTTGTTCTCTGGTCTCCACATTCACACCACACCACACACACACATACTCCAAATATGTGCACAAGTGTTTTGGCAACATGTCTGAATGTGCACCATGCACACGCCTATTGCCTGAAGAGTCCAGAAGAGGGAGCTCGATCCCCTGGAACTGAAATTCAGAGCATTGTGAGCCACTGGGAAAGGAACCTGGGTCCTTTGCAAGAGGAGCAAGTGCTCTTAATCCCTGATCCATATCTCCAGTCTCACATTTCCACATTTTGTTTTATTATTTGTTTGCTTGAAACAGGGTCTCCTGCTGTAACCCAGGCTGCCCGTAACTCAAGATCTTTTTGTTTTAGCCTTTCAAGATGGGTTATGGGCATGCATCAACATGCTTTACCTATTTGTGTGTATGTGTACGTGTGTGTGCATGTGTGTGCAAGTACACACTCATGCTTGAGTACAGAGGTCACTGGACAACTTTGGGGTGCTGATTTTCTACTTCCACCGTGTGAGTACTGGTGAATACATGGAGGTTGTCAGGCTCTGTTGTAAGTATGTATGTTTATCCCCTGGACCATTTCATCAACTCATAAATAAATCTTTTAGAAACTTAAAAGTGAATCCCTGACCTTCAGCATTAGCCTGTCCCATAACCCTGTTCTGAAGCAGACCCAGGTCTCTTTTTGTTGTTATTGTTTTGAAAGACTCCCAGAGTCAGGAGACTCTCACTTAAGTGAGATAACACGACCACCCAAGAACTCACGAGAGACCGTCCTTGCTGCAGTCACACAAGGTTTATTGACAAGTACCAGAGCTCTGGGGTGAGACTCATATCCCACACAGGGGAGGAATTCAACCCCAAGTAGCTGGGAGAGGGGTATTTAGGAGAAGAAACCACAACCCAAAGGGAGTAGGGAGGGTGTCATTGGAAAATTCTGAAAATACCAGTGATAATCACAAGGTGGTAACTCCCCATTTCTCAAGATTATAATCTAACTTTATGGTCAGCCAGTTCCTGGAACAGAGTCACTGAACCGGCTAACCTAGATTTTTGATTCTTCTCTCCCTGCTTAGATTTTTGGCTCTATTTTTTCTGCTAGATTTTTGGGTCTATTTTTTCTGCTAGAGGAGTCTGGATTTTTCCGGGTCTTTCAGTTTTTCACTGTGTAGCCCTGGCTGGCCTGGAACTTACAGAGATCTGCCTGCCTCTGTCTCTTGAATGCTGGGACTAAAGGTATGTTCTGCCCTACCTGGCTACTGTTGAGACAGGATTTCCTGCAGCCCAGAATGGCCTCAAGCTTGAACTCCTGCTTCTTCTGTCTCTACCTCTCAAGTGCTGGGATTACAGGTGTGCACCACATACCTCTTTAGTGCAATGTACCTATGCCCCTAGTGTTCAGACACTCACACCCTTTTTCTGCTTAAAAGACTTCAGAACCATTAGCACGCTTATCTCAGCACAAGTAGTCAACTCAGATCTTCAGCCTTTGGTCCGGAATGTGCTCAGGGGTAAAGTGCTTGTCTGGAGTGTACCAGGCCTACCTTCTATCCTCTGCCTCGCAGAAATTTAGGGCTGTGGGACTAGGGTGTGGTCTGAGTCCAGAAGGTGCTCCTGACTCACTGGCCCCTGCATCGAGCCCATAACTGGAAAGTACCTCCTTGCTGAACATTTAGTTTTTTTTTTCTCCACATTTCAACATTTTATTCCCACAAGGCAGCCAAGGTGAAGTTTGAGCCGGGGGCCACAGGCCTCCGGACCTTCCTCTGGTGGGGGATGCATGCCAGGTCCTCAGGACTGCCCACACCAGCAGGCTGGTTTGTAGGCAGGCCATTATGAGTGCCGAGGTGGAAAGCTCCAGGGGTCATAGGGCAGGGGGGCTCGTCGGGGGCACACACTTGTAGGACTAGAGATAGCAGGGCAGGTCTTTCTCTATCACCTGGAGCTCCCCATGGGACCATAGCGCTTCATCATGCAGTCATTCTTATCGATGAGAAACTTGGTAAAGTTCCATTTAATGGCATTTCCCAGCATGCCCCTGCCCTTGGGCTGGACTTTCATCCATTTCCACAGTGGGTGGCCATCGTTCCCATATACAACAGATCTTGTTCATGTCAAACTTGACATTGTAGCTGGCTACAAACTCCTTGATTTCTTGATTACTTCCTGGCTCCTGCTTCCCGAACTGGTTGCAGGGGAAGGCCAGATACGTAAACCATACTCAGCATATTGGGCATGCAGATCAACTCGCGGAGTGTAGTTCACTTCAGTTTTGCCTCATTGCGAGGCCACATTGGTGATGATGCACATGAAACCATTGTACTTATCCAGGCAGATCATGTGCCCGTTGATGTCCTTGGCTGAGAATTCGTGCATGAGCGCGCACAGTGCCAATCATCATGTGCGCGCATGGTGCCTGCGAGTCCTGGAGTAGCCAGAGCCTGGCACAGCAGCTGCAGCTTCTGTTTGTTTGGTTTTTGAGACATGATTTTGCGGGGGTCAGCCATGATAAGCTAAGTCTGAGCAGGTCACCCAAAAGAAGTTCTTCCAACCATTATCACCTGGGACTCTGGCCATCGATGAATTTAAATGAAGTCTGGAGTCTCAATAGTTTACCCTGAGACAATGCCTGGCAGACCGAGATTGCCCGACCCCCACCCAAGAGCAGACCATTCAAAGGAAATTCCTGGCATTCCAAGCACTGTAGATAGAAACACCTGCCAGCACCTCAACAGGACCCCTAGACAAATGTCAGCCAATCAGGGGTTCTGAACCTCAGAGACCCCTCACCCCCACTACTATATATATTATAAAAACCCTATTCTAATTGAGCTTGGGGCTCTCCGGATATTCCAATACGTTGGACTTGCGGAGAGACCGAGCTTGCAAACTTGATTAAAATAAAGACTCTTTGGTTTTACATATGGGGCTTGGTTTCCTTTGTTGGCTTTTGTAGGACCCCACAAATTTAAGCATAACAATTTTATATAACAATCCAGGCTGGAACTTAAATAGCCAAGGAAGATTTTGAACTCCTTATTTTTTATTTTTTACTTTTATTTTTTTCTTTTGAGACAAGGTCTATATAGCCTTTGATTGGCTTGGAACTCACTATGCATGTAGACCAAGCTGACCTCAAACCTGGAGATCTGCTTACCTCAGCCTCCCAAATGTTGGGACTAGAGGCCCGTGTCACCACCACTAGCTCTTTGTAATATTTTTCAGATTTATTTTATGTATATGAGTATTTTGCTGGCATATTTGTTTGTGCACCACATGTGTGTTGGTGCCTGCTGAAGTCAGAAGAGGCAGTTCAGTCCCTTGGAACTAGACTTATAGATGACTTATGGACCACCATATAGGTGCTGAGAAATGAACCAGGCTCCTCTGCAAGAGCAGCAATTGCTCTTAACAGCAGAGCCATCTTTCCAGTCCCTCATCTTTCCACACCTAGATCTGAGTGATACCTCCCAAGAAGTCTGCTCGACCTCTTGGTGCTGGGTAAGGTGGGCTGTTCCTCTGGCAGTTCAACAATGTACACATCCACTTTAACCCTTCACCGAGCAACCCCTGAAGGCCAGGAAACCATTATTTTTATCTTTGTGTCTTCAGGCCCAGACACAGTGTTAAATACTAGAGGCTGTTAGTTACCCAATGCCACAGGACAAATTACTTGGGAGAGAACTGCAGGCCTTGGATGGGACCAAAATGTCTTCCTTCCTTCCATCCTTCCTTCCTTCCTTCCTTCCTTCCTTCCTTCCTTCCTTCCTTCCTTCCTTCCTTCCTTTTCTTTTAAAGATTTATTTATACATACAGTATCCTGCCTATAGGCCAGAAGAGGGCACCAGATCTAATTATAGGTGGTTGTGAGCCACCATGTGGTTGCTGGGAATTGAAGTCAGGACCTCTGGAAGAGCAGTCAGTGCTCTTTACCGCTGAGCTATCTCTCCAGCCCTCCCCCCCTCTTTTGTTAAGACAGTCTTACAGCCCTGTTTGGCCTGGAACTATGTAGAGCAGGCTAGCCTTAAACTCAGGAAGTCCACCTGCCTGTCTACCCAGTGTTGGGACGAAATTTCTGCAGCATCACACTCTGCCCTCATTTGGTTTTACCCATTATCTCTCAGGCCGTTTTTACTGGTTCTGGAGCTAATCCCTTCATGGGTTTCATCTAAACCTCTAGAGAGCTTAAATGAAGTTTAGTGGCTTAAAACAGCATTAGTGGCTTAAGACAACGCACTGTAATTATTTCTTTGTTCCTGTGGGTGGGTGACTGGGAGTGGCTTAGCCTGGTGCAGGCCTCTCAAGGGCTCCCACCGAGGTGGCCCAGGGCAGCAGAAGTGCTTCAAGCTCACTGGATTATTATTAGGGCCATTTCTTGCCAGCTGTTGTCGCTTGATCCTCTCATCAAAGAGCCACTTGCTACAGGGCAGCTTGTGTCAGTCAGAGTGAGCAAGTGTGAGTGAGGCTGGAACTCAGGAGAAGACAGAAGCCTGGCTCTGGGCGTAATGTTGGGAGCTGTCATCACCACTTTCCGCTATCTTCTGTTTCTTAGAAGCAAATTGCCAGGCCTGGTCTGCTGTCAGTGCAGAGGGCTGCACACGGATGCTGTGCTATGTAATTATTTTTTAAATTTTTACTAAAAATTTGAATATATATACAATATACTTTGTGTATATTCTCTCCCCTCCCCCAACTCCTCCTAGTTCTTCCCTCCCCACTCAACTTTATGTTCTTTCTCTCTTTCTAAAACAAGACAAAAGTAAAGAGAAAATCAAAACAGATAAAAAGAAAAGAAAATCAATAATAGAAAACAAAAAGTGCACAAAAAAAATGTCATGGAATGCGTTTTGTATTGACTCCTGGGCCTTGGCTTGACCTGGAGTATGGTTGGCAGACCCAGTGACATGATTTGTGATTTTTGTTTTGTTTTTTTCAACTTAGCACAAGCTCGAATCACCTGGAAAGAGTGGACTTCAGCTGCAAAAACACATCCATCAGACTGGCCTGTGGGCATTGTTTTGATGAGTGACTGATGTGGGAGGGTTCAGGCCTCCCTATGTGGTGCCATCCCAGGACAGTTGGGTGAGTTGACGATCCAGTCAGTGAACCATGTCCCTCCTTGGTCTCTGCTTCAGTTCCTGCCCCGACTTCCCTTCATGATGGCCTGTGACCAGGATGTGTAAGTCTCCCTAAATTGCTTTCTGGTCATGGTGTTTATCACGGCAATGGGAGGCAAACTAGGACAGAGGTGAACACCAGCAGCCTGGTGTACCTGGGGCTGTCCTAGCGAGGCCATTGCAAGAGGCTCAGAACTCCAAACCCAGGGCACTGCTTAGGCCTAGGGCCTTGTTGTTTGGTTGGCTAGGCTGGTCTGGAACTGTGTAGCCTCAGCTGGCTTTAGACTTGAATGATCCTCTTGTAGCCATCCTTTCAGGGAAGAAGATTCTCCTAGGGAGACACTAGTGCTGTCATCCATTGAAATCACAGACCTCAAAGGAAAGGTTGAAGGCCTGGTGCTAGCCAGAGGAGGAGCCCGCCTCCCAGGAAGGGATTTCAAAGAGCTTTGACAGTTTATCTGACCACTCCCTGTTCTTCCTTATAAGTGCTAGGATGACAGATGTGAACCACCAGCCCGGCTAGTTTCCTTAGTTCAGACAACGGGCCTACATTTCTGGTTTTTAATGTTCACAGAAAAAATGGGATAGTTCTCAGGTTCAACGCTACCTTATCACTTGGTGACAAGCGCCTTTACCCACTAAGCCTTCCCACAGGCCCTCCACCTCATCAGTTGGGGTGAATCAAAGTGAAAAGTAAACAATCACATCTTTACTGAAAAAGTCCTGTGAAAGCTGCTGGGAGGAGAGCACTTGGTGCTTAAGGTTGGTTTCCTGTGTGGGAGGGAATTACCTTACAGAGCCTGTTCTGATATGCAGGGCTGGTGTGGGTTATGTCCTCAGGGGCTGGTGTGAGTTATGTCTTCAGGGGTTGGTGTGGGTTATGTCCTCAGGGGCTGGTGTGGGTTATGTCCTCAGGAGCTGGTGTGGTTATGTCCTCAGGGGTTGGTGTGGGTTATGTCCTCAGGGGCTGGTGTGGGTTATGTCCTCAGGGGCTGGTGTGGGTATGTCCTCAGGGGATGGTGTAGTTATGTCCTCAGGGGCTGGTGTGGGTTGTGTCCTCAGGGACTGGTGTGACTATGGCCTGCTTCCTAAGCTTCTTCCTCACCTGGGTCCAAACTCCCTTAGTTAACAAGCACAAGAGCATTCTCTGCTTAAGCCCACTGCCTGCAGAAACAGGTCTGGGCAGAGGCCAGAGAGATATCTGTACAACCAGGTCCCAGGCACTCCTTATCTTATGGGAGATCTTGGGCTGCATTGTTCAAAATGCTTCAGGATTTAAGATGGTGTCCTTAAAGATGCATATTTCGAAACAAAGCCCTTTGTTTGAAGTCTATTCTTTTTTTTTTAAATATTTATTTATTATGTATACAATATTCTGTCTGTGTGTATGACTTCAGTCCAGAAGAGGGCGCCAGATCTCATTACAGATGGTTGTGAGCCACCACAAATTGTGGTTGCCAGGAATTGAACTCAGCACCTTTGGAAGAGCAGGCAATGCTCTTAACCACTGAGCCATCTCTCCAGCCCAGTCTATTCTTTTTTACCTCGTGTTTTTCCAGGTGATCCAAGGTGATTGTCGAGTGGAATACAAAAGAAGCACAGTCCAGGAGTCCAGGCTGTGGATCAAGAGAGAGGTCACATCTGTTCTGGGAGCCTCAATGTTCACATCTGTCAAATGGGCACAACATTCCTTCATACTTGACAGGATTGCTAGGTCAACCACAGGGGTTGTGGCTCTGAGGGAGTTGGAGATTCAGCCCTCTTCTCCATCTCATTGTGACATGTGGCAGTGACACGGTGACTGTGGTGAGAAGTCTACCAGAGGCTTTGTGCACTTGAGCATCAAAACAGCAGTGTGACAGGGCAGAAATTTCATGTAACTCGGGTTAGATCAACTTCATTAACCTGGACCAAGACTCCTAAAGAGTCTGATCAGAGCCAGGCATGCCTTTAATCCCAGCACTCAGGAGGTAGAGGTAGGCAGATCTGAGTTCCAGGCCAGCCTGGACAACACAAAGTGAGTTCAAGGACGGTCAGGGCTACACAGAGAAATCCTGTCTCAAAAAACCGAAAAATAAACAAATAAATAAGAGTCTGATATCATTCATTCTGAATGTATTTTAAGACCACTATAATTTGGAAAGACATTTCCTGGTGTAAAATAATCCTCAGTGCACAAGTAAGTGTGAGTACATCAAAACTCAACTCAGGGTACATGTTATTTCCCCCAAGAAGATGGGTTCTAGAGATAGGCTACCTGGACTAGCTTAAGGGCCTAAGGGTCTGGCCTGATCTCAGTCATACAGATAGGGTATAGGTCATTTGCACTATTAGGCAAGTCTGGTTCTGGTTGTGGGAGCTTGGGGGAGCCTCTGGCTATAAGAATCATTTAGATTACCAGCCACCTCCGGTCCTGGTTGTAGGAGCTTGACGTGGTCTAGCCCAACAGATAACACATAGCACCAGCTCTTAATTACTTCCAGTTCTCAGCTTTCTAGAACCTAGAACAAATTGTTTATTTTTGTTTTTTACATTTTTCCCATTGCAAAGACAATCCTATGTGCTTAACATTCCTGTTTCTCTGGAGAACTGTGGGTGCAAGGACCTTTGTGCTATGCTCTCCAAACTAACCCATGTCTGGTTGGCCACAGACTGGTGGGACACTGATATGGACCCAGTGACTTCCAGAGGACCACCTTTGCCTCATTTTCATGAAGGCCCGGAATGCCTTTAGTAGTATTGCTATATGGAAACCAACTTCAGAGACCCAGTAGTGTGGCCTGCGTCCCTTGAGGACCTGGAGGAGGCAAAGAGTGAACCGAGAAGAACCGGGGTTTACCTGTTGCTCTTCCAGAAGGCCTAAGTTGAATTCTCAGCCACAACATGGCTCTTATAACCTCCTATAACTCCAGTTCCAGGGAATTTTTTGCCCTCTTCTGACTTCTGGGAACACTAAGCAAAACAACCATATACATAAAATGATAATAAAATAAAGTTTTAAAAAAGAAGAGTTGGGAATCTGGAGAGATGGCTCAGAGGTTAAGAGCATTGCCTGCTCTTCCAAAGGTCCTGAGTTCAACTCCAAGCAACCACATGGTGGCTCACAACCATCTGTAATGAGGTCTGGTGCCCTCTTCTGGCCTGCAGACATACATGTAGACAGAATATTGTATACATAACAAATAAATAAATACTTTTTAAAAAAAAGAAGAGTTGGGCGGTGGTGGTGCACTCGGGAGGCAGAGGTGGCGGATCTCTATCAGTTCAGGACAGTCTGGTCTACTGATCGAGTTCCAAGGTAGGCTCCAAAGCCACACAGAGAAGCCCTGCCTTGAAAAACAAAACAAAAAATGACAAAGAGAAAGAGAGAGGGGAAAGCTATCACTCAATGGCTCCTCTCACAGCAGCTTGCTTGCTCACACCCAGACTTGACCTGGCATGTTGCAGGGTGTTGGCTGCAGTTGGTCCTTCCTTCTTCAATACAGAGGTCTGGACTCTTCTGTTCTATGGGTCTCTCTGCCTCTGTGCCAGTTTCATTTACTCCAATTCACTTAACTACATATCATGGACTGGTTTCTCTTTATCAGGGAACTACTGTTTGTCAAACTCAACTCTTCAAGAAGCTCTATTTAAAAGTGAGCAGGGGTTAGAAGACAAAGAGCACACCATTCTCCAGTTTGTCTTTGTGGAAGACAAAGAAGCTAGATGGCCTTACAGAAGCCCCTGAGATGCTGGGCACACTTCCCTCCCTAACTGTCCTGGGTCCATATCCTATGTGTCACAGACAAACGCCTAGTCAAACCTGCCTAGGCCAGGCTCTGCCCTTTTACCTGACCTTGCTGTCTGTTGAAATCTCTTAGGATTCCAGACAAGTTTCCTAAGAACTCAGCAATCAGTGTGGGTTGGTCAGAAAGTGGGAAAAAAAATAAGTTTTCTGGGCTCCACCCCAGATTTCCAGGCACATAATCCTTAAGAGTGGGTGTGTGAGCCCAGAAGTCAGGTTTGTATTATATTTAAGAGCACAAGGAAGATTCCTTTTTAAAAAATGATTTCTTTATTCTTATTTTTGTGCATTGGTGTTTTGCATGCATGTTTCTGTGAGGGTGTCAGATGCCCTGGAACGGGAATTACAGACAGTTGTGAACTGCCATGTGAGTGCTGAGAATCCAGGACATATTTTTGTTTTGTTTTGTTTTTTTTCGAGACAAGGTTTCTCTGTAGCTTTGGAGCCTATCCTGGAACTAGCTCTTGTAGACCAGGCTGGCCTCGAACTCACAGAGATCTGCCTGCCTCTACCTCTGAGTGCTTGGATTAAAGGCCTGCACCACCACCACCTGGCAAGAATCTAGGTCCTCTTGAAGAACAGTGCTCTTAACTGTTGAGCCATCTTTCCAGCACCACCAGGAAGGTTCTTATCACCACAGAATCCTGGAAAATACTTCTGAGGTCTCCTGGTGTGCCTCAACAGTCACAGAAGACCCATCTGGAGAGCTTCTAAACCAGCACAGAAATAAAGGGGCCCCTCAGTTCCCAGGGATGATCTTAGGTAGCTTGGGTAATGCTGCTAGTGTTTCTGGTTTCAGAAGGTAGAGCCCAGGCTCTGCCACCGCCAGCAGCAGTACCTCTGGGGTTCTGACATAGGTGTGCAGAGCTCAGGCTGAGAAACAGTTTCCAGCCGTGCTAAAACTTCTCACACCAGCTTTAGTCCCTTGGCCTCTGGGGCCTGGAATGGAATACATCCCCAAGTCTTTCAGGGAAACTCATCTAGGGGTAAGTGAAGGTCTGGGTATATGGGTGTCTTATTTCCTAATCTAACCTGAGCTACATAATATAGATGCTAGACCTCACTGTTCAGAGCCTACAGTTCCTCTGTCGACTCACTTTCTGGTTCTGTCTTCATCAGTTTCTTTGCTCAGGAAAAAGTTGTTCGGGGTGGAAGTAGATGCTATGTGAACCTTTGGGAACTACATCAATGCTTAACGGGAACCAAGCAGAACAAGTCACACCATCTCAGATTGTTGCGTGGCCAGCTAAGCCTTTCTGAAGGACATAGGGATCCATGTCTTATAGCTATTAGTGGAGGTTAGTTATAGACAGGAAATGACAGGAAATCATGTACTAGCAAAGTAATTAGGGCCAGCAATTAAAAGACTCAGATACCATTAAGTGCAAACATTTTTTTTGTGGGGAAATTCAATTAGAGAAGGTGAGGCCTTTGCCCAAGGTCACATAGCTTTCAACAACTCTTTTCCTGTCTTAAAAAAAAATTTAGCTAGGCTGTGGTGGTACACACCTTTAATCCCAGCACTTGGGAAGCAGAGGCAGGCAGATCTCTGTGAGTTCGAGGCCAGCCTTATCTACAGAGAGAGTTCAGGCTGGCTCTTGGGGTTATAGAAGGAGCTCTATAGCAGCCAGTAAAAGGAGCTCATACACAAGGGCAGTGAGACCCCATCTCAACTCCTGATCCTCACCTGAGCCTGGTGGCACATGCCTTTAATTTCAGTGCTGCGGCAGGGGCAAGTGAATTTAAGGATTCCAGGCCAGCCTGACCTACATAGTGTGTTCCAGGTCAGCCAAGGCTACACAGGAAGACTTTGTTGTCTTAAACGAGCAAAGACCAAACAAAAAACTCAAACCCAAACTTCCTGATCCTCTTGCTTTTGAGCAGCCAAGTGCTGGGATTAGAGTTTTGTGTCATTGTGCCTGGCTTTTTGGTATTGTTATTAGGAACATGAAGAATTTAATGCAATGGCTGAGACGGGGTCTTGCCCAATACTTTCTTTGGCATAACACCAAGTACATGCTTAGTACTTAAAAGGGATAAGTGAGCCTGGAAAATTGTAATTTAAATCCATATTCTCCCACTAAATAGATGTATTGTATCGGATCCATGCAGGGTAGGGGTTCTGCCAGACAGATTAAAGGACCCAGGGTTGTTTTTCTTTCTTTTAAAACAGGACATACTGCAGAGGCCAACCTCGAACTCAAAATCTTCTTGCCTCAGTCTTCTAGGTACTGGCATTACATACCCGTGCCAGCTCGCCCAGCAGCCCAGTGGCAAGCTCTACATAGCAGAATCGGAGTCATAGCACTTATTGGTTAACGCGATGTACTCATAATTCTTGATTGTCCTGTGTGGAAGTGGTTATTTTTCTCTTCTTGGCCTTGAATGATGATCGACTGTAGATTTTGTTTACTGCCTGGTCTCCTGTCATTGGAAGGCAGGGTTTTTGCTTTGGTGACTTCCCACTCCTGGTTTGGCACAGAGCCCAAATTATAAAGCTTTCCTTTCTTTAGCTAACCGAACCTTCTAGAAAGAAAACCTTCATGGTTCTGAGCGGGCCGCTTTCTAGATCTGGAAACGGAGCTCAGAGACGTCGAAGCTACTGCTCCAAGGTCACACAGAGGCGGGCTCTTGACCACCATCCCCACTCACGCAACTACTAAAGGACCCGGACACGCAACCAAGCAGCACCGCCGCTTTCTCCTTCCTCATGCCCTTCGCTGAGGCTTTTCCTGCGACCTTTTCTCTATCCGCTAACGTGTACCTGCGTCTGGCAACGCCGCCTCAATCCCCGCGGATCTGTTATGATTGCGGTTTCAAGAGACACGTGCTACCCAGTGAATGAATCGCACGTCCCCACCCCCGCCGACAGCCAATCAGGATGAGCTAAAGCCGGACCACTTCCGCCTATTGCGGACTCGGGCCACGCCAGACGGCCCACGTGAGGCTCCCAAGAAAAAGGGTGTAGGCGGTGGGGCGTAGGGGGCGGGCTCTTGACGCCTCCTCACCAATCAGAAGGCCCTCCGGGGACGCGAGGGGTGGGGCAGACGTGAGGCGCCAACGCTTAAACGAGAGGGGTAGGTGGGTGCAGGGAGGAGTCCTGAAAGGGGGAGCGGTGAATGATAGACCCGTTCATCCAATCCTAGGAGGGGTTGGGCTGCATCAACCAATAGGAAGTCTTATGGGCGGGGCCGGCGCTGCAGCAAGTTCGGTTGCGCGGAGACCGCAGCTGTTCTCTGTCAGTGGAGGCAGAGGCCGTCAGAGGCGGCGGCCACGGCTTGGAGCGGCGGGGCGGAGGTGAGTGTCCGCGGCGCTCCGCACCTTCCTCTTCCTGCTGCAGGTTGTCGTGGGTGGGAGTGCGCCGGCGCTGGAGCCGGGGGCGCTTATGTAAGGGTAGCGCGCGCCAAGGCGGCGCGGGCTCCCCGAGTGACTGCTGGAGGAGACTGCTGCGGGCTGTGCGCGACGCGGTGCGACGCGACGTGCTCAGTCCCATCCTCCCCAGCCACCGGGTCCGCACGGACCCGACCCCTCCCTTGCTCGGGGCGCCCGGGAACCCGCGGCTGCTGGAGCATCCTTCTGGCGCAGGCTACTCGTCCCGCCCCCTTGGTGGCCCGCATTGGCCTCAGTCCTGCTCTGGGAGAGGGGGGCATTTTCCAGATAGAGAAACTGACACTCCAAGCCCTAAAGTGCTTCGCGCCAGCTTCCCAAGGGCTCGAACTCCACTATGTCAGAATGGGACGTCCTAGTTGCCCCCATAATACTGGATGTGTGAAATCCATTCAGGGAGTAACAGAGACTTTTCCTTGTTCCAGATGTCTGTGTCTCAGGGAAGCTCCTAAGAGCTCCTGGGTCCCACTTTGGTTCAGGTGTGGAAGAAATTCTAAGGCTTCCAAGATGCAGTGAGGTGTGACTGGGTGCAGCCCGTTATTTCTGCATCTTATAAGAGTTTATGAAGCGCTTCTGGCAAGTGCCTTTTCAGGCACGAAAGCCCAGACTTTGAGGACTTGTGTTTCGGGTTCCTCCCAGAGTTACTTGCCCAGTGTACTTTGAGCGAGTTGTTTTACCTTTACAGGACTCTTTCCTCATCTCACAAACTTTGGAATCAAGCAAGATTTATAGGTCGGCTGGGCGCTGGTGCCGCACGGCTTTAATCACAGCACTAGGGAGTCAGAGGCAAGTGGATCTCTGTGAGTTCGAGGCCAGCTTGCTTGGTCTATAAGAGCTAGTTCCAGGACAGGTTCCAAAGCTACAGAGAAACCTTATCTAGAAAAAACAAACAAAAACAAAAAAACAAAAAAAAAGTTATTGGTCTTTGGCAGAGATTCTTAAAAATCTGAAGGTCTCGGCCAGGCGGTGGTGGCGCACACCTTTAATCCCAGCACTCGGGAGGCAGAGGCAGGCAGATCTTTATGAGTTCTAGACCAGCCTGGTCTACAAGAGCTAGTTCCAGCGCAGGCTCCAAAGCCACAGAGAAACCCTGTCTCGAAAAACAACAACAAAAAATCTGAAGGTCTCTTAATTTTAAGAAAAAATTCGGCCAGCCTGGTCTACAAGAGCTAGTTCCAGGACTGGCTTCAAAGCTACAGAGAAACCCTGTCTTGAAAAACCAAAAAAAGAAAAAAATTCAGCCAAGGCTAATTACTACCATTCTCCTTCTGAAAATACTGAGATCAAAGAGCCAACTAGCTGGGCAGTGGTGGCTCACACCATTAATCCCAGCACTTGGGAGGCAGAGGTAGACGAATCTCTGGGCTTGAGTTTGGTCTATAGAGTTCCAGGACAGCCAGGGCTATCCAGAAATCCTGTCTCAAAAAACCAAAACAAACGAAAAACCAAGTAGGTAAACTCACTCCCAGAGTCTTTGCCATGTGCCTTCAAGTTGCTCCCTCACCCACTGCCTCCAGCAGTCCTGGCTAGCCTCCTGCATGTCACCCTTCCCCTGTATATGATGCAAATGCTCATGCTGGGGGCACACATGATGAGCCTTCTACCGACTTGCAACTGAAGCTTGTTGGTTTCCCTGTTTTTCACTGTTCATTCTCAAATTATTTCTTTTTAGGAGATAGGATCTTTCAGTGTAGCCAGGGCTACCTTCCAACTCCTGATTCTCTTGCCTGTTCCTCTCAAGTGCTGGGGTTACAACCACATGCCAGCAGTTATAACTCTAGGTCTTTAATTTTTTTGTAATTAATTTTTTTTTCCAAGACAGGGTTTCTTTGTGTTGCGCTGGCTGTCCTGAAACTCACTCTGTAGACCAGGCTGACCTCAAACTCAGAGGAATGCCTGCCTCTGCCTCCAGAGTGCTGGGATTAAAGGGGTTCCACACCTAGTCCTACTGGATACTTCTACAACACATTCTTAAAACTAAGGCTCTGGGAACATTGTGGAAGAGGCGGTGGAAAGATTGTAAGAGCCAGAGAGAGGATCAGGGAGTTTGCTGTGAGACTATGTATCCTAGTAATTAATGTCAGACGCTACACCATAAAAATCTCCGCAACAAGCCAGGCATGATAGTGTAAATGTAAGCCTTTAATCCCAGCACTTGGGAGGCAGAGATAGGTGGATCTCTGTGAGTTTGAGGCCAACTTAATCTACAAGGTGAGTTCCAGGAAAGAGGGCTGTTACACAGAGAAATCCTGTCTCTAAAAACAAATAAAACTCTCACCAACATAACTGTCCAAATGGGATTTGAATAAGGGTGACATGAACACACATACCAAAGAAAAATTGCGTAGGAGAGCCAATAAGGTTTCAGCCTTACACAAAGAGTTATAGGCAGCTCAGGAAAGCTGGGAGTGGGAGAGGTGGTCTTCCCCAGGGAAGAGCGCACTAATTGGTTTTCCAGGACAAAATAACCAGCCATGAAAACATACATACAAGTAACATCATACAGAGTGAGTAGGTTTTATTTAAGAATATGTATGTATAGATGTATACATATATGCATGCAATAACAGTTAATGAGAAAAGAGACCATGAATTTGAGTTGGGGAGGGGTACATAGGAAGGTTTGGAGGGAAGAAGTGGAAGGGAGAAATGTAATTATAATCTCACACAGCTCTTTCAGGAAAAAAAAAAGACATGCACCACCATGCAGTTTTGGTTTTTGTTTTTTAGATTAGTTTTTATGTAACTGAGGCTCGCCTTGAACTCTCCTGATCCTCCTGCCTCTCTACTCCCTAAGTGTTGGCAGTATTGGTGCATTCCCAGTTCATCTTTTTCTCTTGCAGTATCCCAAGTGCTGTGCTAGGTGCTTGTCCTCCCAGATTCCACGTTTCCATTGTGTGTCTTTACAGTCCCTAACACTGTCCTGGGAACAAAAAGGTGCTTAATAAAGATTTTGGATACATTGGAATGGCTCATGGTGAAAAACAAGGAGAGTAGTGGGGCAGAAGCCCTGGAAGATAGAAGTTGGTTTAGGGTAGTGGCAGTGGCCAGAATCATTAGGAGAAAGTCAGTAAATTTGAAAGGGAGTTTCATCTCTCTGGAACACTTCTGCCTGAGCCAGATGCCTTTGTAGGTCTTCTCTTTTGTTGCTTCTTACCTCTTTTGAATGGGCCCCTTCTTTTGTGTTCTAGAAGTGCCTGGCTGCCCCTCTGTTAGTGCTGAGTTTTATAGTGAGATATAACCAGTGTCTGCAACTCTGAAGCACAGACTGTCCTGAAGGTTAGAGGCAGTTATGTGGAGAAAGTGCCTTGGGGCTGATTTCTTGTCCAGAGACATCCTGTGCAGAACTTACCTGCTCATTCACTGGGATCTCACCTGAGCCTGTGGCTGCCTGCCATGGAGAAAGGCCTGCAAATGGGAGCTGGGAAATTGTCAAAGAGAATAAACCATTTGTTCTTGTTGAGTGGGAAGTTTGCCTCAGCTTGGCTTTTCAAGTAGCTCGACATGATGGCTTATACCTGCAGTCCCAACACTCAGGAGGTGAGACAGACCAACTTGAGTCTCATACTGAGTCTCAGGCCAGCCTCAGCTGCAGCGTGAGATCCTATCTCCTCCTTGTACTCCTCAACAAAACAAGACTAATGCTATTTTGCCATTGACCTAAAAACCGCTTGCCCTTCTTTGAAGTGCAGTTATTAATTGGTCTTAAAATAAAAACCCAGAGTTAGATATTATGGGGTGAAAGCTGAAAGATCAGAGAAGCAGAACAGCCAGCCACTAGTTCTTACTGCTATGAAATCCTCAGACCGAATGGGGTATCCTGTCTCTACAAGTCCTCAGACTGGATACCTTCTCTAAGAATCTTCAGCCTGATTGCCATCTCTATGACACCTCAGACTTGATCCTGCATATGTCTCTCTCCTACCCCCACCAGCTATCTCACCTCTCATCTCCACCTCCCTAATGCTGGGATTGAAGGTGTGAGTCACCATGCTTCGCTGTTTCTCTTTTAGACACATCCAATCTCTGTAGCCCTGGCTGGCCTTGTACTCACAGAGATCCATCTGCTTCTGTCTCCCTAGTGTTGAGATTAAAGGTGTGTGCTGCCACCACAGCCGGGCCTCTATGGATAACTAGTGTGGCTAGCTCCGCACGCTGATCTTTAGGATCATTAGCATGCATTATTTGTTAGAGCACAAACATCATACTTGAGCCCCCTCTGAAACTATTCCCTTTTTTCTTAAGCCCTCTTTAGAGTATGTCTTTGGCTCTTATTTCTAGTGATCTTGTTTGTTTCAGGGCCTTTCCTCTTGTTCTGTCGAAATTAAACTAGTCTTCAAGAAAAGGGGCTTTCCTGAATTAAGCTTGTGAAATCTATTCAGTCAGAGATGGCTCTTTATTTTAATATTATGATGATATTAATTATAAAAGCCACATGCCTGATAGAAAGATCTCTGTGAGTTCGAAGCCAGCCTGGTCTACAGAGTGAGTTTCAGGACAGCCAGTGCTACACAGTACATGTATTGTGTTGGTGTGTATGTGTATACTGTCTCTCTGTGATATGGACTTTGTACACAGAGAGGTGACCTAATTCATTCAAAGTCATACAAGTAGGAATGGCATGGTTGGAACTAGTCCTGGGCTCAGGTCCTGCTGGCTACCTCTTGTTTCATCCCTCTATTGCCTTCTTAAATTGGTCTGTAACAATTTATTGGCACTTTTTGGGCAGAGCCTGTGCCTTTTGTCTTGAATCTTTATGCAAGGTGGTACTCAGTAAATGTTTTATTGAATGAAATGTCCCAAACATTCTATTTTATTTTAATGTAATCTATCATGGCAACTGGTTTTTTGTGGACAAGTGGCTTCCTGGTCTGTGGCTCCCATTTGCAGTTTATTGGCCAGTAGCTTGAGCTGCCCACAAGTGGCCTTTGGAAAAGAAGTACTTTACAGAGAGTCTCCAAAGCGGATGCACACTCCCTGTGCATTCCTGGGGTGGGGGCTTTTAAACAGTGGGGTGCGCTCTAGGTATGGCAAAGAGAGGCCTCAGCATGAGAGGATTAGAGGAAAGAGTTGGGGGTGGTGGAAATAGAAGATGCATGGTAGGTCACGTAGGCCTGTGCTTCATTAGTGTCAAGTTGCACAGTGAGATAGGCCAGCATCAGAGAATCAGGAGCGCAGGTAGCACTTGGATTAGACACAGCTGCCTGGAGAAAGTGCATCTGGAGCTGCATGGAGGAGAGAGGGGAAAAAAATCACTCTGGAAGAAACAGAAATTGTGAGTTTTGTTCTTTCATAGTGGTTCCAGACAAGGGTTTTATTTAAACTCTTGTTGCATGTTGACCCTCATCAGAGCATGCCTTTTTCCTCTTTTAGTGCTGGGGATTGAGCCAAGTATCCCATATATGCTAGGCAAGTGCCGTATCACTGAGCTATATCCCAGTCTTGTTTATATTTTTTATTTTATGTGTGTGGGTGTTTTGCCTGAATGTATGAATGTATGTATATGTACCCTGTGTGTGCTTAGTGCCTTGCAGTACAGAGGTGTCATATCCCCTGGAACTGGAGTTAAGGTTGTGAGCTGACATATGCATGTGGGGCCTGAACCTGGAACCTCTTTAAGAATAAGTGCCTTTGCCACTAAGCCATGTTTCCAGCCCCCTTTTTACTTTTTATTTTGAGACAGAAGCTTTGAATTTGTGATTTTTTTCTGCTTCTGTACAGGCCTATGTGTAACTCCAGTCTGAGACAGAAAAATCACAGGTTCAAAGCCTTTATCTCTCTTAGCAGTTATTGATATTGCCCCACCTTTTATAGGTGACTGGGCAGCAGAGCAGGAAGGTTTGGGGTGCAGGTAGCCCTTATAGAACAAGCAGTTCTGTGGGTTCCTAGTGTTCCTGACATTCCTAGGTTCTCTGTGGAGTGTCTGGAGAAATGAGATAACTCTTTTTCCCCCTTTTACTTCAGCTAGCATCTGCCTTCTGGAGAGCCGACAGCACCGAGGGTGAGTTCTGAGCCTGAGCCCAGGTCATCATCCCGCTGCATGGGGGTTTGACATTGCCATCCTAGTGTGCACACCACCTTTCGAGTTCAGTGAGTATGAAAGCCCATACCCGTGGCTTTCAGAAAATCTCCACTTCATCTTGATCTCTGAATTTTTTCTGGGTTTTCCCGGGAAGGCGACATCTGTTTCCCTGCAAGCTCCAGTTGGTAGCTGGCCAGCTACAGCAGGAGGCCCTTTTTCTGGAAGGGTGTGGCTTGGGAAGCTGGTCTGGGGATGGTGGCACTGACCCTACAGGAAGCTCCCTTCTGTGCAGCCTTTGAGAAGACCCCAACTTAGTGACAGACATCGTGGTGGTACTCAGTGGTTGAGAACTCTGGCTGCTGACTGAGTCCGGAGATGTTTCAGCTGCCTCATGAGAAGTGTCTTTCTCAGCTGTAGTAACAGACACTTGGCCCACTACTCTGATGTCTAGCGGTCACAAGGACAAGGGGTAAAGGCAGATTTGTCCCTTTTTATCCACACCTAGTACTTAGCAGCATTGAGCATTGTCCTCTTTAACCTGCCACTCTTTTTTAGACAGGGCTTTTCTTTTTTTTTCCTCATGATATTTATTGAGCTCTACATTTCTCTCTGCTCCCCTCCCTGCCTCTCCCCTCCCCACTTCAACCCTCCCCCAAGATCCCCATGCTCCCAATTTACTCAGGAGATCTTGTCTTTTTCTACTTTCTACTTCCTATGTAATTCTCTCTTAGTGTCAACATTGTTGCCTAAGTTCTCTGGAATTGTGGTTTGTAGGCTGGCTTTCTTTGCTTTATGTTTAAAAAAACCACCTATGAGTGAGTCCATGTGATAATTGTCTTTCTGTGTTTGGGTTACCTCACTCAAAATAATTTTCTAGTTCCATCAATTTGCCTGCAAAATTCAAGCTGTTGTTATTTTTTTCTGCTGTGTAGT